>BQNB010051347.1:0-38502 GCA_026074375.1 Tanacetum coccineum | reverse complement strand
AGCAATCTCTCAAAACTTCTCTACACCCACCAATAATCATCTTTGTGTTTCCTCTAACACAAGGTATCAAGCTGTGGTTCAGGATGGTCTAGTTGACATACAAACCAAGAATGCAGGTTATGGTGGAAATGCTAACAAGAATGCAGGGAGAAACAGAACTCAAGGGTTTAATGCAGGTGATGAAAGCAACCAGATTATTCAGCGTGTTCCACGGATCGAGTCTACTCCAGGAAAAGCAAATGTTCAGTGTTATAATTGCAATGAGAAAGGACATTATGCTCGTGAATGTCAGAAACCAAAAGTTCGTAATGCTAAGTATTTCAGAGAACAAATGTTGTTAGCTATGAAAAATGAAGCAGGCAGCAACCTCAGCAATAGAGAGAATGATTTCATGATTGACACTTCATATGGAGAAGATTTGGAAGAGTTAACTGCAGCAGTCATGTTAATGGCTCGACTCCAACCAGCTAATGAGAATGCTGAGACTGTACCATCTTATGATGCAAAGGTTGTTAGCCACGTACATGCTTCATCTAAGGTTCATGAACAAGTGAGTCAAGGAAAACGTAAAACTATTATTCAAACAACGGATGATAATCAAATAGATTCTAATATCATATTTGATGATCCGTTTGTGGAAAATAATGGTGGCACGTCTGAACATGATTCAACTGCTCATGACGAATATCGTGAAATACAAATGCTAGCATACAATGTTCAACGTGAGGCTGAAAATCAAAAACGTTTGAATAATGAGCTTAAAAAGCAAAAAGATTTGCTACAACGGGAACTTGAGACGTTTAAGGATTGGGTCAAAACAATTGAGTCAAAAACAATTCAATACTCAACATACAAAGAAACATGTGATGAATTGGAACGAGAATTAAGGAATGATAATGACACGATTGATCGTCTTGTGAAAGGAAAAGAAAAAATTCAAAATGATTTTTTTAAAGTTGAAAATGAAAAAATAATAATTCAACATGAAACTCGGTTAGAAAAGAAGGCTTTTAAAGAACGAGAAGATCGTTATCTTGATGATATCCTTGATCTCGAAGAGAAACTAAGTTCTCATGATCGAATTATTTATAAAATGGGTCAGTCAATTCAAACGATTCACATGCTTAGAAAGAAACCGAATAAAGTTTATGATCCTTTTCTTAAAGCTGGGTTGGGTTATAAAAATCATGTGCGTCTCAAGAAAGCCATTGCAGCACAACCTAAAATGTATGATTGTGATTTAAGTCATAACAATAAATTGGGAATTCATACAACTGATTCAGAGGAAACTTTAGAGGATGCAGAAGAAAGCCGAAACAAAATGAGGCACAAAATGGTTCAAATTGATTATGAAAAGTTGAATGTGCTTTATGAAACATTTGTTCCTCAACAAGAACTTTCTGCTGAACAAACATATTTTTCAATTTCTTCTACTTCTGATAATAGTTCTACGTCTAAAGATGTTCTATCAGAATCACCAGGTCCAAAAATGCCAACAGAGAGTCGGTTATTAACAATGATTGACACATTGGGAGATACAATTATTGGTTTCCAAACAAGGATTAATAAAAAAAATTTACAAGACACAGAACGAAGATGGTTGTCTGATAGTCAAAATGAATTAAGAGAGTTTTATAAAACCGATGTGATTCCGATGTCAAGATCTTTGTACAAGACTTTGAGTGAAATCAAAGAGGAACTAAATGAGGAAGTGCAGGAAATGTTAAATATTTTTGTGTCAATGAAACAAAAAGTCAATGACAAATCTCCAACTGAAAATACTTTGGAAAATGAAATTGATCGACTTTTGGAAGCATCCTTGACAAGTGAAATCCGAAATTGTGTGTTGCTTTCGGTAGAACAACAAAAACATGAGTTGTTAAAAGTTAAACTTGAGAAAAGTGCAAGTGATTCAAGAGATATCCAAGCCAATTTGCTCAAAAGAATCAAAATTCTTGAAAACGATTTTCAAAGATCACAAGCTCAAAGTATTGATTTTGAACTCAAATTGCAACATCAAAAAGAGAAAATGGATTGTGATGTCTCTTGGAAAGCAAAGTTGTCTACATTGCATGATGAGAACGTGTTGCTAAAACATCAAGTTGAGTCCACTGTTAAAGAACGAGAAAATATTAAACTTGAATTTCAAAAGCTTTTTAACTCAATCAAAGCAACACGGGCTCAGCATCAAAATGAAATTAATGAAATGTTTGAAGATGTCACTCAAAAGACATATGATTATGCTGATGTTCGTGCTCAAAATCAAGATCTTTTAATGACAATTTATGAGCTTAAGAATAAGCTTAAAATGATTAACAAAGGGAAGCATGTGAATACTAAGTTTGACAAATCTGAGACTTTAAGACAACTTCTTTGTGTAACACCGTTCAACACAAATCTAGCAATTAAGGCTAAGAACGTGTCAAACACTAAGGTTACTTCATATAGCATCTCACCCCCCCCCCACTCCATACCAATACCTATCTTAACCTAACCACTTCCTTCACCCCCCCTTCAAAACCTTACCCCCCATAAACCAAACCTTATACTCTAAACCCACTATAACTCATCATCATACACCCTTCCAACCCACCTCCACCTACACTCTCCCCACTCTAAAACACATAAAATCTCCCCCCATAATAACTCAACTAAACCACCATATCCCCCCAACTTCCATAATAACCCCCATCATAATCCCCTAAAACTTCATTACCCCTCATACCCCTCATTAAATCAATAATATACAAAAATATTATCTCTAGCTCTCGCTCGCTTCTTCTTCAAAAAACATACACACACACTCTCTAATCACAGTGTGTAAACTCCACTCTCATCATCATGAGCTCTCACGCACTCACTCTCAAAAACACAACCCCTCAAACATCCATCACCTTTAAACTCCTACCAATACTAATTCCATCTTATAGCTCTGTAAATGTACACTATCTTGTTCTCTCTCATCTCTCGTGTCCCCATCTCATACTGTGTGGTGTCTTTCTCTCTCTACCTCTCACACACATACCCCCAAAATACCCATCACTCACTCCTATCTACTTAGCTCTCGATATATTATTTTAGATATATATATATATATATATCAGCTCACACATTCACAACCCCATTCACAACACTCTCTCTCTCTCTCTCACTCACAATAGTATAGTGAGAGAGATGAGAGATATCGTCACACGCACACTCTATATATATACTACACACTCATATAATCTGTACAGGTTCACAAATTAACTAACCAAAGATTAGAGTAGCACTACTCTAATTTCCTCACCCCACTCGCTTTAGTATCTATATAAAGCGTTGTTTTCTCAATATCAAGATTGTATAATTTTTATAAGTCATATAGATTTATTCTCTTTTTTCTTGTCCTCCACACTCTCTCATCCTCTTATACTATGAATCAATTGTGTGTGCTGTGTGTGTACATGTCCAAAATCTACTACTCACTTCACGATCATCTTCGCAAATAGTGTAACATCGCACTCACGCCACATTCTCACCTATGTTATCTCACTCACACACTCTCACACTCTCATCACACACTCACTTCAAGGATGTGTGTTATTGATTCGACTAAGTTTCAAGTGTAAGTATCTCATCGACCTCACATAGCGCTAGATAGTTCACTGCCACAAGTGTGTGTGCACCTCAACTCTCCTCACTATTTATAGTCCCTCTCTTCCTAAAACTTCAATCATTCAATTTCCACCAAATAAAAAATGTATCAAAATTAACCAAAATATACTCGCCTCCACTCACTTCATGTGTTTTAGTGCTTCGCGAAAGTGTAGTTCTCGATGTTGATTTCTCCATCCGCTCTCTCACTCGCTACGTGCCAGAAGAGACTCCTCGAGTCGCTCTAGTGAGCTCTATCTTCAACCTTAAAACTCTCAACCCAACAGTGAAACCAGGGTGTGTAGTTGTAAAGTTAGAGGTGTATGTGTCTCCCTATAGTATCTAACAGTATGGCTGTGGTTGCATCGAGCTCGCTCGCTAGAGAGTTCTAGCTGTTGCTCACTGATAGATAATCCAACACTCAACTATATATCGCGCTCAAGATAGAGAGTGTTCTGTGTTCCTTGTTATGTGTCTATAGCTCTCTCACGCGCTATCTATCTCTCTCTATGTCTACGCGGCCAAACTCACGTCCCAGTATGAGCTAGTTGAGCATTTCTGGGTAGATCGGGACTAGTCCGTTAAGTGTGTAGTTGAGGAGATTCTCATGTGGGTTGGAGATAGTGTGTGTGTGTGTTTTTTGCTAGGTTCCCCCTTACACAATTATGTTCTCTATTGAACATGTTTCAAATCAAGGAATGCATCACCTCCCACCTTAATTTGGTTCCCAACGTCACCACCGAATCACATCCAATCTGTGTGTGTGTGCTCTTGTGTGTGTCTGAGAGATGATATAGATGATCGTCTATATAGCATCGAGTGATGTGTGGTGTGTAGTGTAGTATTGTCTCGTGTGTGGCAGAGAGAGAGGCCCAAGTAGTGCCTGATAGCTTGCTGTGTGTGTGTGTGTGAGAGAAGCACGCACAGGCTGCGCACGCACACACTACTACTAACGATAGTAGTGGAAGAGCGCGCTCTAGGTTGTTGAAGTGTTGGAGTGTGTAGGACGCGTTTTACTTGGAACCCAATTAGGTGGAGTGAAGCTTCTTGCTATTAACCCTGTTCACAAAACTGAATTAAATGGTTTTTATGGTACGTAACTTTCAGATGCCTATCACTAGATATTCCGATGTCAAGATCTTTGTGCAAGACTTTGATTGAAATCAAAGAGGAACTAAATGAGGAAGTGCAGGAAATATTAAATATTTTTGTGTCAATGGAACAAAGAGTCAATGACAAATCTCCAACTCAAAATACTTTGGAAAATGAAATTGATTGACTTTTGGAAGCATCCTTGAGAAGTGAAATCCGAAATTGTGTGTTGCTTTCGGTAGAACAACAAAAACATGAGTTGTTAAAATCTGAACATGAGAAAAGTGCAAGTGATTCAAGAGATATCCAAGCCAATTTGCTCAAAATAATCAAAATTCTTGAAAATGATTTTCAAGCTCAAAGTATTTATTTTGAACTCAAATTGCAACATCAAAAAGAGAAAATGGATTGTGATGTCTCTTGAAAAGCAAAGTTGTCTACATTGCATTGGGATGGAGAAGTGTTGCTAAAAATCAAGTTGAAGTCCATGTTTTAAAGAACGAGAAAATATTAACTTGAATTTCAAATGCTTTTTTAACTCAATCAAATGCAACAGGGCTCCATCAAAATGAAATTAATGAAATATTTGAAGATGTCACTCCAAGAAGAATATGTTATGCTGATGTTCGTGCTCAAAATCAAGATCTTTTGATGACAATTTCTGAGCTTAAGAGTAAGCTTAAAATGATTGACAAAGGGAAGCATATGAATACTAAGTTTGACAAATCTGATACCTTAAGAAAACTTCTAGGTGTAACATCGTTCAACAAAAATCTAGCAATTAAGGTTAGAACGTGTCAAACACTAAGATTACTTCAGATAGGTCAAAACCAGTCACTTCACAGTCTACTCCCACAATTGAGCAAAAACAACAACACAATACGAATGTAATTGCAAGAGGAATGTATAAGATCAATCAGGAAGACACAAAAACAAAGGATTCTAAGGCTAACACAAATGTTTCCAATTCCACAGGTGTAGGCAGTTCAAATAGTGTTAGAAGACCCAAGTCTAAGGACAATAAATCAAAGAATAATGTCTTGAAGAACACTAAGAGCTCATCTACATATGTTTTGAAGACAACAAATAGTGTTTGCTTAGATTCTAATAAATGTGAAACAAAACCTTCGAATGTTTGTCAAACCAATGCATGTAGAACAAGTTCTAAGACTGTAAATGCTGTAAACGATGGTTTGAATATGTTGTGTATTTCTTGTGGTCTTGATGTATTTTTGCATTCTCATGAAAAATGTGTTGCACGTAATGCTTTGACTAGGAAATCTAGTGTCAAGAGAGCCTTATTCACTTCCCCCATAACAGTAAAATCTAAGGGTTTAGGAGCTACATCTGTAGTTGCAAAATCTAGATTTAGTGTTGCTAAAACCCCAATAACAAGAACTAAGGTCTCAAGTGTGTCGCCATCATCTCAGAAATCTAGTCAAAGTAGGATACTTAGCAGTTACATGAAAAATAAAATAGCAACAAGAAGAAAATGTAAAAAGTGGTTTGAATATGAACTAGGTTTTAGTTGGACACCCAAAAGCAAAACTGCGAAATCACAATCTAATGTGCATAAGTGTAGAACCAGTGTTAAATCTAAGACTAACACACCAGTTACCACTAACAAATGGGTAGCCAAACCGTCCACTCTTCCATCTGCATTTGTTTCATGTAATACAGGTGATCCAGCTTGTACTGTGGATTGTTGATAGCAGATGCTTAAAGCATATGACATGCAATCTTCAACTGCTAAGAAATTTCGTTGAAAAATTCATGGGAACAGTCCACTTTGGGAATGATCATTTCGCTGCAATCACAGGCTATGGAGATTATGTTCAAGGCAATCTCACTATTTGTCATGTCTATTATGTTGAAGGCCTTAGGAATAATTTGTTTTCAGTTGGACAATTTTGTGACGAAGATTTAGAATTTGCCTTTTGATCAAACACGTGTTATGTTCAGAATTTAGAAGGAGATAATTTACTCACGGGTTCTCGTGATTCAAATCTCTATACTATCTCTATTTCTAAGATGGCGGCTTCTTCTCCCGTGTGCTTAATATCCAGAGCCACATCAACAAAATCTTGGTTATGGCATCGCTGATTGTCTCATTTGAATTTTGGCACCACTAACCAACTCACTTCACACACGGAGACTCCAAACTTATAAATAAATCTGTGAAATATAATTAGACCGCGAACCTCTTGACAAAACTCCTCATCTTCTATGAGACGAGAAAAACATAACTAAAGTGATAGCAAAATGTGAGCATTGAGCACCATAAGAGAAATCACACACCTTTGCTAGATTCGTCAAGTCTTCATCACATCATTGAAAACACAAACAAGTTATCTCCTGCTAAAAGGTATGTTAAAACACAAACTCAAATAATTCCACTTCAACTTCAAATAGGTGATAAATAACCATCTTCGTAATCAATTAATCCAATAATATACGAGCCTTTAAATATGTTAAGAATATATAAACCAAAACCCAAAAATTCAAACATCTTCTGTTTGTCCAAGAACCTTCTAAACAAACTAACAAGCAATCTTGTGTGTGTGTTGGAACCAAACTGTTCCAATAATAAATAAAACCAAAATCAAATAAACTTGATTCTCTGTTTTGTCCGATAACCCTGCTTTGTTGTTCGATATCTGACGTAACTGGCAGTAAAAACTTTTTATGCCAGCAGTACAAAGTATCAACGCAGCAGTACTAACATCCTTAGTTACTGCTGTTCTTTCTAAACACAATCTGTACTAACTCTTCCCCTTAAACCAACAGTATTAAAAATATGAAGAGTAGTACTAAGTTTAGTTTGAGCCCAAAAGCAATACCAACTGCTAACTAGCATATTAAACTTCATACGATCAACAAGCAAGCACAAACAAAGCAGTATTAAACCGTGAATACCTTATAGTATAATCAAGAAACGGGCAGCGCAAACGATTTAGAATGTTCTTTTTGTTTTCTTGCAGCATAACGAACAGTAATAAAGTTCATACATTGAGGCATTATTAACAATAACCACTGTTCAAGGATACCTTTTTTATGTATCCAGACGACACTTTTTAGTGTCACAAAGTTGTTGTTAATCCTCGCTTAATTTGTATTCTCTTTCCTCCCATAGCATTTAGCAACACTTAATCTGTCACTAATCCGTCGCTAACTTGTCACTGATGTTTATTCTCCTTCCTCCCAAATCTGTTAGTGACGCTTTTTCTGTCACAAATCTGTCACTTAACACAAGTAGTACAAACAATATATAGAACAGTACTAAAATTTCTTTATCAGTACTAAGTAAATTCAAGCCATATATATGTGACATCCTTAAAACTTGCAAGTAAACCACCAATAGTAACAATACTTCCTTATGTTCGTCAAAGTATAGCCATCCGTATGTGATCGTTAACAAGCTTAAAAGACCAGAAACTCATAACCCTTTAATTCGCAAATACCCACCTTTAGGGTTTCGAGTTTAACCTGCTCAATATGCAAGCCTACATATGCGAACAACCATTACCAATCCAATCATAACCAAAACATAACGATACCTGCTGTTTACAAAACCTGAACGTAAAACCCTTGTATGTCGCACATCCTTGCTGTTAAAACCAATCATCATGTACCTGATCTTCAAGAAGCCTTGCTTTTCTGCTTTTATGAATTAGGGTTTGTGAAAACCCTAATTTTATCGAAATCACCTTTTTACCCAAAAACAGAAAAATAAACACGAATAAAAACCTTGTAGATCCTAGATATTAAGAGCAACCCGCTCTGATACCAATTGTTGAAAATCGTTTAAGCCCATCTAGGATATATTTTACAAATATCATTGATACGAATAGCATAGCGGGAATTAATCAAAAGAACAAAATGAATTAAAAATAAGGCTTTACTATTAAACAAACCAAGCAAGCCCCCAATATTATATGATCAATATAATAAATACGGTACCTACTGTAACAGGGATTCATAGAGATCCTTGAGGCTACACTATCTGTTAACTACTATCTATCTAACTACTAAATAAACGTGTACACACAAAAACACATTTATTTACACGACTCTCATAGGAAGTCTGTGTTTTCTAGATACCTAAACCTATGTCTATGATCTCTTTATATAGAGAGATCAAGAAGTTACAAAGGAAGTAAATCAATTTAGAAAAGAAAACCTTTAAAACAATTAAAATCTTTCCTAATCTTTATCTTGAAGATCTTTGACCAAATCTTCCATTTTTTTGTAGATTTCACATCTTGACGACTTTGGTCCTTATGTTTCATTCTTCTTCATTTAAGCACATGTAGTTTTGTAATCATCAAATCAATAACCCAAACAAAATCCGAGTTTGCTTTAGATTCTAATAAATGTGAAACAAAACCTTTGAATGTTTGTCAAACCAATGCATGTATAACAAGTTCTAAGACTGTAAATGCTGTAAACGATGGTTTGAATATTGTGTGTATTTCTTGTGGTCATGATAGTATTTTTGGCATTTCTCATGAAAATGTGTTTGCCGTAATGCTTTGACTAGGAAATCTAGTATTAAGAGAGCCATATTCACTTTCCCCGTAGCAGCAACATCTAAGAGTTTAGGAGCTACATCTGTAGTTCCAAAATCTAGATTCAGTGTTGCTAAAACCCCAACAACAACAAATAAGGTCTCGAGTGTGTCGCCACTATCTTAGAAATCTAGTCAAAGTAGGATACTTAGCAGTTACATGAACAATAAAATAGCAACAAGCAAAAAATGGCAAAAGTGGTTTGAATATCAACAAGGTTTTAGTTGGACACCCAAAAGCAAAACTGTGAAATCACAATCTAATGTGTATAAGGGTAGAACCAGTGTTAAATCTAAGACTAACACACCAGTTACCACTAACAAATGGGTAGCCAAACCGTCCACTCTTCCATCTACATTTGTTTCATGTAATGTAGGTGATCCAGCTTGTACTGTGGATAGTGGTAGCTGGATGGCTCAAAAAAGCATATGACTGGCAATCTTCAACTGCTAAAAAATTTCGTTGAGAAATTCATGGGAACAGTCTGCTTTGGGAATGATCATTTCACTGTAATCACAGGCTATGGATATTATGTTCAAGGCAATCTCACTATTTGTTATGTATATTATGTTGAAGGCCATGGGCACAATTTGTTTTTGGTTGGACAATTCTGTGACGGAGATTTGGAAGTTGCCTTTCGATCAAACACATGTTATGTTCGAAATTTAGAAGGAGATTATTTACTTACGGGTTCTCAAGATTCAAATCTTTATACTATCTCTATTTCCGAGATGGCGGCTTCTTCTCCAGTGTGCTTAATGTCCAGAGCCACATCAACAAAATCTTGGTTATGGCATCGCCGGTTGTCTCATTTGAATTTTGGCACCATTAACCAACTCACTTCACACGATCTAGTTGATGGGCTTCTGAAATTTAAGTACCGTAAAAACCATTTAGAAATTTAAGTACCACAAAAACCATTTATGTTCAGCTTGTGAACAGGGTAAAAGCAAGAAAGCTTCACTTCCACCTAAGTTGGTTCCAAGCACAGAATCCAAACTCGAATTACTTCATATGGATTTGTGTGGGCCAATGAGAGTCGCAAGTATCAATGGCAAGAAATATATTCTCGTGATCGTTGATGACTATTCTCGGTACACATGGGTATATTTTCTTTGCACCAAGGATGAGGCTCCAGATATGATTATTGATTTTGTTAATCAAGTTCAAAGGAATCTAAAGGCTTCAATTCTGACGATTCGAACTGATAATGGAACCGAATTCAAAAACGAGAAATTAAGGGCATTTTATGCAAAGTTAGGCATTGTTCATAAAACTTCAATTGCTCAAACGCCTCAACAAAATGGTGTTGTTGAAAGACGTAATCGAACACTCGTCGAGGCTGCTCGAACAATGCTTATCTTTTCTAAAGCACCAGAATTTCTGTGGGCCGAAGCCATTGCTACTGCTTGCTTTACTCAGAATCGCTCTATTGTACACACTCGGCATAATAAAACTCCGTATGAGTTGATTCGCGGTAGAAAACCTAATGTTCAATACTTTCATGTGTTTGGATCTCTTTGCTATCCAACAAATGATCGTGATGATCTTGGGAAGATGAAACCGAAGGCTGACATTGGTATTTTTGTTGGTTATTCTGAGTCATCACGTGGATTTCGTATCTATAACCGCCGAACTAAAAAGATAATGGAAACGATCCATGTCAAGTTTGATGAACTCACGGCTATGGCTTCTGAATGCAACAATTTAGAACCCGGAATGAACTGCGCAAATTTCAATGATTCATCGGAAGATTCACAATCCGTACCTTCTACATCAGACTTGGATAATCTGTTTGGTCCTATGTATGAAGAATACTATCCGACGAGCTCACACGAAGTGTCTGATAATTCCGCTGCTAATACTCTTGATAATGACCACACTTCTTCCTCATCGTCAATTGTCGTTGACCAGGATGATGCTCCTCAAATAGTATCCTCTTCGGAAGAACAAGTTGTCACTGATCCAAACTCTCCAGTCTTGAATGAAGTTGCCGATGAATTTGTTCAAGAAGACGTTGCAGATTTTGATGGAAATACGTTTCATAATGCACCACAAACTCCTGAATTCGATGTTGCTGAATCTTCTTCAACTTATCAGGATCCATCAAATATGCATCAATTTCACCAACAACATCGCTCAATTGATAGATGGACTAAGAATCATCCACTTGAACAAGTGATTGGTGATCCCTCAAAGCCGGTTATGACAAGGAAAAGACTTCAAACTGATGTAGAAGTTTGTATGTATGCACTCACAGTCAGTTCGATTAAACCAAAAAAATATTAAGGAAGCTATGCTTGATCACAGTTGGATCGAATATATGCAAGATAAGCTTAACCAGTTCAAACGTCTTGATGTTTGGGAACTTGTCGAATGTCCTGTTGGAAGAAACATAATCAAAGTCAAATGGATTTGGAAAAATAAAACTGATGTTGAAAACACAGTTATTCGGAACAAGTCTCGTTTAGTTGCCAAAGGATATGGTCAAGAAGAGGGAATAGATTTCGAGGAATCGTTTGCACCAGTTGCAAGACTTGAAGCTGTCAGAATCTTTGTGGCATATGCGGCTCACAAGAACTTTCCAATTTTCCAGATGGATGTTAAAACAGCATTCCTGAACGGTCCACTGAAAGAGGAGGTTTTTGTTCAACAGCCCGATGGTTTTGTAGATCCAGACTTTCCAAATCACGTTTATCGTCTTAAGAAAGCTCTATATGGTCTCAAACAAGCCCCGAGAGCATGGTATGACAAGCTTTCCTCGTTTCTAATCGAACACCATTTCACAAAAGGTATTGTCGATCCGACACTGTTTACAAGAAGACACGGGGATGACATTTTGTTAGTTCAAATCTATGTCGATGACATAATTTTTGGGTCAACTAAACCAGTTTTTGCAAAAAGATTTGAAAAACTCATGAAAGATAATTTTGAAATGTCAATGATTGGCGAAATGAAGTTCTTTCTTGGACTTCAGGTTCATCAATCTCCCCGGGGTATCTTTATATGTCAATCGCAATATACTATGGATATTCTTAAGAAACACGGGATGGAAAAATGTGATACTGTTAGCACACCAATGGCTACTACTAAACTAGATGCAGATTTACAGGGTACCCCAGTAGATCAAACAAAATATCATAGTATGATAGGGGGACTTATGTATCTTACTGCTAGTAGACCAGATATTGCCTTTGCGACATTTGTATGTGCGCGTTATCAGGCACGCCCAACTGAAAAACACCTCAAAGAGGTCAAAAGGATCTTTCGCTACCTTAGACAATCCATTAACATGGGTCTATGGTACTCGAAGGATTCTGGGTTTGAGCTAATTGCATATGCAGATGCAGACCATGCAGGGTGTAATGATGATTGCAAAAGCACATCCGGAGGCCATCAATTTCTGGGAGACAAGTTAGTCAGCTGGTCATCCAAAAAGCAAGATTTTATAGCCATGACATCTGCGGAAGCTGAGTATGTATCCTTGTCTGCTTGTTGTGCCCAAGTCATCTGGATGCGAACACAACTGTTGTACTATGGATTTCATTATCACAAGATTTCAATCTACTTTGACTCAAAAAGTGCAATTACCATATCTTGCAATCCCGTACAACATTCAAGAACAAAACACATTAACATCCGCTATCATTTCATCAAAGAGCATGTTGAAAAAGGTACAATTGAATTATACTTTGTCGGGATGGAATACCAACTTGCTGGTCTATTTACAAAAGCCCTTCCGAAGGAAAGGTTTGAGTTTCTAGTTCACAAGGTTGGTATGCGATGTATGACTCCAACATAGTTGGAACGTCTCGCAAAGTTGTCTTCTTGAATGAAAGATAGGGATGAGCACGGTACCATTTTTGTACCGTATCAGCACCATTTACGAGGTACCGTATTTTTCCCGACCAAAATATGTAGTCCTGATCCCGGAACCGATGGGTATATCGGTACCGGTACCAAACCGAAACGAGTACCATTTAGTATAGATAATAATCTCTTTTACATGTTTTCTTTTTCTATTGTGCGTGGTTAGATAAGTACATGTATTAGTGATCTTAGCTAGAAAGTATCTCTTTGGTTCATGATACCCCTCATTATAACTTGATATCACTGTAAACAAAAATTAACAGTATATACTTAACATATATAGTCACAGTTGCATTTTCATTTCTAATCACATCCATATGACTCACAGCCATGAAATCTATATCTCAAAAAAGGAAATGTTAGAACATTTATATGTGAAAGATATATAACCCTTGGTTCCAGCTTTGGACAACTCCTCAGAGACAGAGTACTTATACGGAACAGCTTTTGATAAGTCCTAACAGGATACATCATCATCAGAAAATGAAATTGTGTGCTTAAAAGCAAAATTAACTTCATTTCGAACAAACTTTGTAAGAAAGGATATTTCAAAAGTGGATAATTGTTCGAGGGGGAGTTATGAATTTTTTCAGTAGAAACAGAAACTTAATTGGAGAAATTAAATCAAAAGGATTATTTTTTGTAAAAGTGGTCTAACTTCAAGGGGGAGTTATGAAAATTATTGAATAAAAAAGGGATACGAAAGTAATTTTTGAAAATAAAAGGTGAAAAATGAAAAATATAACTTTCGTATGATTGATTGAGGTATACGAAAGCAACTCAAGGGACTGAAAATGACAAAGTTGGAAAGTAGCTTTCGTAGGGATTAAAAGGTTTACGAAAGAAACTCAAGGGACTAAAACTGTCAACATGCAAAAGTGTCTTTCGTAGGGTTTTAATAGCCTTAGTAAGAACGTATGGGAGACTAAATTTGCCAAAATGTGAAAGTTATTTTCGGAGATATAAAAGGCACAGTTACATATGAAAACTTTATCACTTTCGTAAAAATCAAAAAGTTAGGTTTCGTAATCTCTCTAAGTCATTTGAGCTTTCGTATCTAAGAACTTTCGATCCAAATCGATTTGTTAAACTCTTGTGCTAGAAAACGTAAGAATCGAGTTCTTTTTGTAATCTTTTTGCTATTAAATGTTTTATTTAATTGATTACATAGGTTTCGGTCAGATCTAGGGTTTCGTAAATTTGAAAGTTGTTTAGAAAACAAAATTGATTGAGGCAAAATGCTAATATGTGATTGATAACATGATTGGAATTACTTGATCACTGGAGATATCACTTTATGGGCTGTAATCATTGGTTTCGTAACTAAGACATTTTTCGTAACTTTGAAAGTTTGATAAATAAGCTTAAATGATGAAAGATAGTAAATAACCTGTTGAAATAAGCAGGATTATTAAGCTTATCACATTTTTTTAAAATCAAAGTTCACGAAAGTAAATGTTCACATGTTTCGGTTTCGTGAACAGTATTGGGCCAATAGGTTTCGTAAGTGATGTTTTGGGCTTAATTATGGGTTTCGTAAGGGTTAATGAATTGAAATTTTGGGTTTCGTATAAAGAAAAAATTGGAATACATTTGTTTTATCCGAATCTTAAAAAGGGTTTTCAATGTTAAAAAAGGCATTCTACGAAATCAAATGATAAATTTTGTTTCCAAATCATATTTTATATTGATAAATGGTCCAAATGGTGAAGATTGTGCCCGGTTACGACCGTTTCTTGAATTTAACAGGATGAGGAGTGAGCAATCTACTAACCATCCAGATATCGTATATAAGATCATGTTTTTGTTTAACAAAATTTTTCAGTCAAAAGTGATCAATGATCTCAAGTTATAAAAAGGAACATACGATGGAAATGCAAAAAGTGAGCTCCAACTGTCTGTGATCATAACGTTTTTCATGTATCATCAAATGAAAAAGTTCAAGTTTTTGAAAATGATTGTTTCAAAATCATTCAAAAATGATTTATGACTATCTTTTGAACATAATTGGATAAATGGTCTAAGTCATGTTCGGTTTCGACCGTTTTCTACATTGAACAGAATGAGGAGTGAGTGGCTTAGTAGACATCCCATTTTAAGTCTATTAGATAGGTTATATTAATCAATGTTTTCAGGATCTTGAAAACAAAACTTGCTTTGGAAAAGTTATCTCAAATTCTAAATCAAAAATTTGTATTTTTGTGTCAGCAAGTGGTACTCTTTCACAAAAGGTTTTAAAGAATACAAAGCTATACTCTTGGATTTCTTAATAAGTCAAAAGTTGTTAAACAAATCAGAGTATATCTTTATTATTCTTGAAAGAGTATCATTTCAACAAAAAACTTTTTAGTGAGGAAAAACAAACAGAAAGAGAGATAAAATCATGACGTGGAAAAAGCAAATCAAAAGTATGCTCGACAAAAGAATGCTCAGAGCTCATACAAAATGCGTTTAAAAGAATAAAGCGTATGGCATGTGCCCGAAAAAGCAAAAATAGGCACATGAGAAAGAAAATGATCAGAATATGCTCAAAAAGAAATGTCAGAGCATAAAAAACAGACAGAGTGAAAAGAGACAAAATATGTCAAATATGTGCAAATTTCAAAACTAAATCTATATCTCCACTTATCATTTCATGTCTATCATACCCTATATTCTACATGGCTTAAACACGTATTCCAGAAACTCAATCTTGTTCCACATTAAAAACAATCAGGAAGATACAACAATTATGCGGTGTTGCAGAGTATTCCTTGCTCTCCTGAATGCAAGATAGTTGGGCTGATACTACTTGATCATTGTCTCAGTCACGCACTAACTGCAACTGTTGATGTCCTTACTGTGTACCTATAACAATTTTGGCAGACGGTGAGCAAGGTACCAGATACTGAGGATACAATCAAGTTCATGTTGGATACTCAACAATTCATTTACACTATGGATATGTTTCGAGATAATCTTCATTTACCAGTGGAAACTCCTGATAATCCATTTGTCGCACAAGCCAACATCAACACTATTGAAACATTCATGAACAAATTCAGTTATCAAGGTGTTGTTGACAAAGTAAGTGCTTCCTACACGAAGAATCTGACTCAACCATGGCAGACTATGTTTAAAGTATTCAACCGCTGCTTAACAACAAGAACTTCTGGCCATGATCAGACCAAGATCAACATTCTTCAGTTATTTCATGTTGTACTTAACCAAACACATGTTGATTATGCTGCTCTTTTTGGTGGGATTTTATGAATAACGTATTTTAGAAAAAATAAATAACAGTAGAAGTAAGAGGTAAGAAGCTAGTAGCTATTCAGTATCCTCGTTTCATCAAGCTGATTGTTGCTGATCTGATGAAGAAATTCCCTGATATTCCCAAAAGGCTTGAAGAGGACTATCATTCTATCAAGGATGATGTACCATTGGTTAGTTCGTATACAACGGGGAATGTCTCAGTTCAAGGGATGCTGGTTGATGTTTCCTTAACTGTGGAGATTAGAGAAACAAATGATTTCAAGAAGTATGAGATGGTGTTCATAAAGGTAGACGTTCCAATGAATCAATCGCAACCGGTTGTTTCTACCTAAGGAACGCATAGGATTACACATAACGCCCATAGGTTACCTACCATTTCTTCTAGTCCTCCGGTGACGAAGAGAGGAAAGAAAGAAAAGGAAGAAGAAAGAAATAAGAAAGTGCAGGAGATATCCCAAATCCCAATCCTACCTAAAATCTAGTATCACCATAGCAGTCACTCAAAATAACAATTAAGCAAAAGCAAACAGTTGAGAAAGATGATGATGACTCTGAGAATAGGATAGAGCCCGGGAGTCATAAGGATAATCCAAAAGTTTTTGATGATGATGATGATAAAGAAAGAGAGAAGCAGAATGATGAGATTGTAATTTGGCAATGAGGAGACGCAGGCAACAATTCCCACACTACTTAGTTCCCCTAGGAAAATCTTATCTTCAGATGAGGAAACTTTTCAGGAATTGACGGATATTGTTTCAAATCCAACTATTTCAACATCCAAACAACCACAAGTCAAGAAAATAATTTCCAGTAAATACCTTCATCTTCCACGAGAGCGCCTTCGCCGGATGTTCAGTCATTGTCAAGGTTTTATGATTCAAGACAAGGAAAGGAAAATGGTTGTCACTACTGCAAAGTTCTGGGAAACTCATAACAAGATTGATGCATTTTACATGAAGTTGTTCCACAAATCACTGAGAATGTTACCAATGATTTAATTGAAAGCAACATAAACCTCACAATACGAAACATGATAGTTAACACCATCATTGAGGATCGTGATGCCTTTCGTTCAAAAGTACCTGCTTTTGTTTCTCAAGAATTCAAAACACACGCACCAAAGATCATAACCAAACTTTTTGAAGACTTTGTTTAATCCAATGTTATTCACGTTCATCCCCCCTTCCCCCCCCCCCCCTAACCACAATGTTCATTAATCCAACAGAATTCATCACCTGGGCCTTCAATATCATTTGTAATTTAAAGATGAAGCGAAGTATTTCAGGTCAAGATGAAACAAAATGACGCCTCCATTTAATATTCACCTTGTGGGAGGCAATTGGACAGGCATAAGTTTGAAATAAGTATTCCAATAAACTACTTCTTTCAGGAAGATGATTTTCCTCTCTCCTCATGATGAACATTCAGAGATGATGCTCTCCTGATTCCATGAGGGGGGAGAACAGAGTGAAATGAAAAAGTAGTAAAAAGTCAAAAAGTTTAAATTTTTATTTAAGCTCTTTGCAAGGGGGTCTTAGTCTAAGCATTCAAAAAAGACTCCACAACATATGTATCCAAACAACAAAGTTTCACATCAAGTGATGGGATGCATGGGAAGAAGAAAATGTTGTTGATGAAGATGAAGTGATTCCTGAAGATGTAACACCTAAGTTGATTGCAGAGTCTCAGAATGTTGACAAACGTGTTCTAACCACCTTTGATCATGCAAGAACGGAGGCTACTTTGAGAGATTCTTTAAGTAATTTGGCCAGAAATGCTAAAGAATATGCCTACCATTTGGAACAATCAACAAGTTTCTTGGAAAATTAGATAGTTTGGGAAAGCAGACAACAAGATATTCTACGTACAATACCAAAGACTCACATTTTCTATGGACTACAAAGTTCCCCCCCCCCCCCCCATTGACTGAGACAATGATCAAGTAGTATCAGTTCAACTATCTTGCATTCAGGAGAGCAAAGAATACTCTGCAACACCGCATAATTGTTGTATTCCGAGATGGTTTGTATTGAGGGATGACAACGACTGGGAGCGTGCAGTGTGTCGCCCACCGCAGTGCCCGCCAGTGAGCCATTGGTAGCTTATAGTAGCATATAGTGAGATATTCAACAATATCCTATCATGTGTGTATACTCGTCCTCGTATGAGATTAGTGAGTAAACTCAACAATCACAAGAAGTATATTTTGTCCATACCACTAGATTTTCTCATGCGCAAGACGAATTTCCAGAGCCTGATCTAGAAGAAACGTTAAATTGATGGGTTCGGAAAGAGTTCAAGACTTTCAATGAAGATGCCCATTGCGCTTATCCATTCCAACATTGGTATAGGATTAATCGGATATAAAAGAGTATACAGCAAAATCAAGAAAGAAAGGTCAGGGAAAAATCAAGACGACTTATTACTGACTAACGGGACTATACAGATAGTTGTAAAGATTTGTCAGCATAATCGCAACCACATAGGATGGGATTTGCTATGGAACGCAATATTATTTGTGAAGAACGATGCCCAACGTTAAAGCCATACTGTTTTTTCTGATGCTGAATTGCATAAATCGTACTTGAGTAGACAAACAGAGAGTATTTGAATACTCTTGTATTATCTCTGTCCGAAAGCACAAGGGATTTGATTATCTAGAGATAGAGAGAGAGTAGGAGATTTGCGAGAAGTAGATGACAATATCGGAGGATCTGTGTGTGTTGCGAGTATGCGTGTTTGGTTCTAATATCCTGCGTATTGTTGATGTCTGTGTATGTGCTCTGAGCTTAGGAGTGCATGGATGCGTCTTTTCTGGGATCATTAGTGTCTGTATGTCTCTTTTTTGCGTGTTGTGCAGAACGGGTGCCGTGGACGATGTGTTGTATGCGCGTAGAGAGTGGGCATTGATCAATATGAAAGGGTTAACTTACCAGCTCTACATTAACTATTTCCTGGTATTGAGAACATGCACCATCACAAATAGTAGAAGAGCACGAATGGGCTTGATTTACTTTAAACAGTAAGATGAGAAAAAGAGTATGTTCACTTGGACGCCCACTATCACGCTTTATTGTTTTACGCATTTTGTATGCTCTGGCATTTTCTTTGTCGGCATACTTTGATTTGCTTTTTCACGTATGGATTTTATCTCTCTTTCTGTTTGTTTTTCCTCACTAAAAGGTTTTTTTGTTGAAATGACACTCTTTCAAGACTAATAAAGATATACTCTCATTTATTTAACAATTTTTGACTTTTTAAGAAATCCAAGAGTATAGCTTTGTATTCTTTAAAACCTTTTGTGAAAGAGTACCACTTGCTGACACAAAAATACAACTTTTGATTATGGGAATTTGTTACTTTTTACAAAGCAAAGTTTTTTTTCAAAGATTTCCTGGTAAAGCATTGATTATATAAAGAAATCTATTGTAGACTTAAATATTTTATAGGAATGGTCACTAAGCATACTCACTCTCTCCTCATTATTTCAATGTAGAAAACTCTGGTCGAAATATCGCGAACAGTCACTGTAGACCATTTAGTCCACATTATGTTCATAAAGATAGTCATATATAATTTTTGAATGATTTTGAAACAATCCATTTTCACAAAACTTGAAACTTTTTTATTGATTGATACATGAAATACGTTAATCGATCTCAGAGCAGTATGGATGAGCTCTACTTTTTGCATTGTTCCATGCTATATTGTTTCCTTTTTATAACTTGAAGATCATGATCACAGTTTGACTGAAAAAATTTTGTTAGAAAGACAAGAAACATGATCTTATTTACGATATTCTGGATGGTTAGTAGAATTGCTCATGCCTCATCCTGTATAAATTCAGGGAATCAACGGCCATAATGCGGGCAACAATCTTCTACCTTTTGGTCCCATTATTTAATATAAATATGAATTTGGATCACAAATTTTATCGAATTTGATTTGATTAGGTATGCCTTTTTTAACATGTGAAACTTTTTAAGATTCGGATAAAAAACTAAGAATTTATTTCTAATTTTTTTCTTTATTACCGAAACCCAAATATTTCATGTCATCTTAAACCTTTCGATAACAAGCCATAATTAAGCCTCAAAACGCATCATATTACGAAACCTATTGGCCCTAATACTTGTTGACGGAACCACTCGAAGCATTATGTGAACCATTTTACTTTCTCAGTGAATCTTTGGTTTTTTAAAAAAATGTGTTTACAAGCTTAGATAATCGCCTGCTTATTCTATTTTAACTAGCCTATTTATTATACTTTCATGCATTTAGCTTTATTTATCAAACTTTACAAGTTACGAAACTGTTGCTTAGAGTTATGAAAACCACTGATTTACAGGCCAATAGTGCATTTATCTCCATTGATCAAGCAATTCATATCCTGTTAATTCAAATCACTATTAGCATATTTTCTCAATCAATATTTTAGTTATTCTAAACAAACATTCAAATTGTACGAAACACTAGATCTGACCAGAACCCTATGTAATCTATTAAATAAAAGACATAGACATAGCAAAAAGATCTGCAAAAAAGAACTCGGATTCTTACGTTTTCTTCGCACCTGAGTGCAAGTATCTCAAAACATACAGTACTGATGTCGATTTTCAGTGATTCGAGAGTCCTCCAGATCATGTGACCATCCCTGCTATAGAAGATATAACCATCTCGCTGAGTGCATCTACGGTGAGAATACGCACTCATTCTATGTCTCCAGTGACCCACGCTCTACATAATAGTCGCGTGTGTATATTCCACAGATAACTCAGGTGTGTCGAACTTGTTGTGTAGATCTCAGGGAGACCTGTGTATATACTTCTTCTCCTATATCTGTCGCTTGAGAATAGAGACCGTGCTATCTCACCCGATCTCGTCGGACACCAATAATTTAAGTGCTCTGTTCACTTGGTTCTAGCGCCCTTCACTTAAGCTATTGTGTTAGACTAACCCACTGACGTGATCTACGATCACCTTGCGAGCGCGCATGCTCTCCTGTGTAGTTTGTGTTTGAGGTCCTTCGTACGCGTGTTCACTCTTTGTCGTGTGATGACCTCGTTTGTGTAGTCTCATATATATAAATCTCGCGGTGAGAAGTGTGTATCTCTTGTGTCACTCATCTCTCTTCATAAAGTCTGTTCATACGTCCCTGTCCTCTTGTTGCAGCATTAGCTGTTTGTGCTCACCATAATGCTACCTCTTATATGGTATTTGTATGGATCTCTACGCACCAGGTGACAGCTATTCGTGCGGCGTAGTTTTGATCATTGCGTTGTAGACTATGTGCTGAGTTAAACTCTAATATATTGTGTAGTTGAGACGCGTGTCCTAGTTGTTTGAGTATTGGTACTTAAGACGTGTATCTGTTGGAACAAATCATATAGTCCCTGACTGCCGTGCGTCCACGTACTGAGTGGATGATACATAAGTATATATTCCCCCATATTTTACAAATATAATTCTTCTCTGTGTGTGTGTTTCAGTGAATTTTTTTAATAGCTTCTTCCTCTCTATAGTAGAAGAGAGCGATCGATCGATCTGTCGCTGACTTAAGTGTGAAAGTATTACATAAGAGACTCTCTCATAAAGTCTGTCAGAGGTCTTAGTTTTCATAGCGTTCGGAGTAGACTATGTATATCCTTTCTACACTATACATAGTGACTGGGCTGTGTTGAAAGGAACGGTGTGTATTTTTGTATTGATAATAGGCATATACTCTGGATTCTCGATGTGAGAGAGATGGAAGTCAATATTTCTGTCGAGTAACAGCTGTAAGCTAGTAATGTACACTCGTCCATTACAAGAAGAGTCTATGTCTAGAGATGTGTGAAGATGTGAACATAGAAGTCATGTGAGAGTGTCTACTTAGCCTCAAGAGCGAATAGTGTTAATTTTGCTGAGTTTGAACATTTTGTTTGAGAAGATTTTGAAATTTTCAAGAAATTTCATAACTCCCCCTTGAATAAATGTCTAATTAAAGAATCATTCAAGAGTATTGTAATTGTTCAAGTTTGCCACACATTGAAAATTTTCACAAGAAGAAATTTTTTGTTTCTGAATGGAATTGGATTGTAAAACACATTTTTTAGCAGTGAAAGATCATTTTTATGATTCCCCCCCCCCTCCGTTATAGATACATTTATTATGCATTTGAAGCCCATTTTTTGAAATTCAATTATCATAAGACTGATTTGAACGTAGAAAATATGTGTTTGAATCCTTAAGTTATTTTTTTTTATAAAAATCTTTTTAAGTTTTTATATTTTTTAATTTTTTGTTTTGTTTTTTAATAAATTGTATTTACAATGTTTTGATGTATGATCTCCCCCCCCCCCCAAATCCTTCATTCAAAAAAGAAAACTTTGCAGATGTTCCAAACTGTGGTGGAGTCTTACATCCCATACCAATCTTGCGAATAGAAATCAAACCTTTCCTTCGGAAAGGGCTTTGTAATTAGATCTTGAAGTTGGTATTCCGTACCCGAACAAGGTATAATTTCAATTGTATCTTTATAACATTCTCTATGCATGAATGATATCGGTTATTATGTTTTTGTTCTGAATGTTGTACGGATTGCACGAAATATCGGCAATTGCACTTTTTGAAGATCACAGTAGATCGAATCTTGTGATTAATGATATCCATAGTCCAGCGTTGTGTCGCATCCAGATGACTTGAGACACAACAAGCAGACAAGAATACCATACTCAGCATCTGCAGAGATTGGACAATAGTTGTACATCTTGCTTTTTGGTTACGACTCTGGACTAACTTGTCTCTAAAAATTGGAATGCACTCTGATGTTGCTTTTGCAATCATCATTATAACCCTGCATGGTCTGCATCGGCAAATAGGTATTAGCTCACTCCGCATTTCCTTCGTAGTACCATAGTTCCATATTAATGGATTGTCCTTTTAACCTCTTTGAGGTATTTTTAAGTTGGGTGTGCATGCATAACGCTACACATACAAATGTGGTCTCAAAAGAATATTTGGTTACTAGCTGTAAGATACATTTGTCCCCATATCATAATATGATATTTGTATGTTCTACTACGGGTACCCTGTAAATCTGCGTATAATTTCAGTAGTAGCCCATTGGTGTGCTAACAGTTATCACATTTTCTTCCCGTGTTTCTTAAGAAAATCCATTGGTATTATTGTGTATTGACTTATAAAAAATCCCTGAGGGAGATTGATGAATAAAGGCCAAGGAAAGAACTTCATTTCGCAAATCATTGAATTTCAAAAATTAATCTTTCATGAGTTTTTCAATCTTTTTGCAAAAAACTAGTTTAGTTAACAAAAAAATTATGTCATCAACTTATATTTGAACTTGCAAATGTCATCCCGTGTCTTTTATAAACAGTGTCGGAATGACCTGTCCTGTTTGTGAATGCTCGACAATACCTTTTGTGGAAATGTTGTTCAATTAGAAACGAGTAGCATCCATCACACCTAAGTCGTGGTATACATGCCCTCGGGGCTTGTTTGAGACCATATAGAGCTTTCTTAAGACGATAAACGTGATTTGGAAAGTCTGGATCTACAAAACCATCTGGCTATTGAACAAAAACCTCCTCTTTCAGTGGACCGTTCAGGAATGCTGTTTTAACATCCATCTGGAAAATTAGAAAGTTATTGTGAGCCGCATATGCCACAAAGATTTGAACAGCTTCAAGTCTTGCAACTGGTGCAAAACGTTTCTCGAATCTATTCCCTCTTCTTGACCGTATCCTTTGGCAACTAAACAAGACTTGTTCCGAATAACTGTGTTCTCAGCATCAGTTTTATTTTTCCAAATCCATTTGACTTTGATTGTGTTTTGCCAATAGGACATTCGACAAGTTCCCAAACATCAAGGCGTTTGAACTAATTAAGCTCATCTTGCATGGATTCAATCCAACTGTGATCAAGCCTAGCTTCCTTGATATTTTTTGGTTCGATTATACTCACTGTAAGTGCATACATACAAACTTCTGCATCAGTTTGAAGTCTTTTCCTTGTCATAACCGGCTTTGAGGGATCACCAATCACTTGTTCAAGTGGATGATTCTTAGTCTATTTATCAATTGAGCGATGTTGTTGGTGAAATTGATGCATATTTGATGGATCCTGATATGTTGAAGAAGATTCAGCAACATCGAATTTAGGAGTTTGTGGTGCATTATGAAACTTATTTCCATCAAAATCTACAACGTCTTCTTGAACAAATTCATTGGCAACTTCATTTAAGACTGGAGAGTTTGATTCTGTGGCAATTTGTTCTTCTGAAGAGGATACTATTAGAGGAGGCATCTCCTGGTCAATGACGAATTGACGATGATGAAGAGATCTAACACTTAGGTCTGAAAACAGAGTAAAAGTTGAGGAATAAGGGAAAAAGTGCCGATCTGAGTAGTGGTCATTATCAGTGTTTTTGCAGCGGAAATTATCAGAACTTCTTTTGAGCTTGACACTGTAGTATTCTTCTATACATAGGACAAACAAATTATACAAGTTAGATGTTGAAGGTACGAATGTGGATCTTACCGATAGTTTCATTAAACTTCACAGCAGTTCATTCTGGGTTCAAATTGTTGCATTCAGGAGGCCATAGCCGTGTGTTCAGATCAACTTGACATGGATCGATTACCATTATCTTTTTAGTTCGGCGGGTATAGATACGAAAATTCACATAGTGACTCAGACATAACCAACCAAAAATAACAATGTCAAGCCTTTTGTTCATCTTCCAAGATCATCATAGTTCATTTTTGTATAGCAAAGCAGGATACAAACACATGAAAGTATTGAACATTGGGTTTTCTATCGCGAATCAACTCATAAGGAGTTTTATTATGCCGAGTGTGTACAATAGACAGCGATTATGAGTAACGAAGCTAGTATCAAAGGCTGAATAACTGTGTTTTTAGCATCAGTTTTATTTTTCCAAATCCATTTGACTTTGATTATGTTTCTGCCAACAGGACATTCGACAAGTTCCTAAACATCAAGGCGTTTGAACTGGTTAAGCTCATCTTGCATAGATTCGATCCAACTATGATCAAGCATAGCTTCCTTGGTATTTTTCAGTTTAATCGTACTGACTGTGAGTGCATACATACAAACTTCTGCATTAGTTTGAAGTCTTTTCCTTGTGATAACCGGCTTTGAGGGATCACCAATCACTTGTTCAAGTGGATGATTCTTAGTCCATCTATCAATTGAGCGATGTTGTTGGTGAAATTGATGCATATTTGATGGATCCTGATAAGTTGAAGAAGATTCAGCAACATCAAATTCAGGAGTTTGTAGTGCATTATGAAACGTATTTCCATCAAAATTTGCAACGTCTTCTTGAACAAATTCATCGGCAACTTCATTTAAGACTAGAGATTTTGGTTCAATGACAACTTGTTCTTCCGAAGAGGATACTATTAGAGGAGCATCATCATAGTCAACGACGATTGACGATGATGAAGAAGTGTGGTCATTATCAAGAGTATTAGCAGCGGAATTATCAGACACTTCGTTTGAGCTTGGTGGATAGTATTCTTCATACATAGGACCAAACAGATTATCCAAGTCTGATGTAGAAGGTACGGATTGTGAATCTTCTAATGAATCATTGAAATTCGCGTAGTTCATTTCAGGTTCTAAATTGTTGCATTCAGAAGCCATAGCCGTGAGTTCATCAAACTTGACATGGATCGTTTTCGTTATCTTTTTAGTTCGGCGGTTATAGATACGAAATCCACGTGATGACTCAGAATAACCAACAAAAATACCAATGTCAGCCTTCGGTTTCATCTTCGCAAGATCATCACGATCATTTGTTAGATAGCAAAGAGATCCAAACACATGAAAGTATTGAACATTAGGTTTTCTACCGCGAATAAACTCATACGGAGTTTTATTATGCCGAGTGTGTACAATAGAGCGATTCTGAGTAAAGCAAGCAGTAGCAATGGCTTCGGCCCACAGAAATTCTGGTGCTTTAAAAAAGATAAACATTGTTCGAGCAGCATCGACGAGTGTATGATTACGTCTTTCAACAACACCATTTTATTGAGGTGTTCGAGCAATTGAAGTTTTATGAACAATGCCTAACTTTGCATAAAATGACATTAATTTCTCGTTTTTGAATTCGGTTCCATTATCAGTTTGAATCGTCAAAATTGAAGCCTTTAGATTCCTTTGAACTTGATTAACAAAATCAATAATCATATCTAGAGCCTCATCCTTGGTGCGAAGAAAATATACCCATGTGTACCGAGAATAGTCATCAACGATCACGAGAATATATTTCTTGCCATTGATACTTGCGACTCTCATTGGCCCACACAAATCTATATGGAGCAATTCGAGTTTGGATTCAGTGCTTGGAACCAACTTAGATGAAAGTGAAGCTTTCTTGATTTTACCTTGTTCACAAGCTGAACATAAATGGTTTTTGCGGTACTTAAATTTCGGAAGCCCGTCAACTAGGTCGTGGGAAGTGAGTTGGTTAATGGTGTCAAAATTTAAATGAGACAACCGGCGATGCCATAACCAAGATTTTGTTGATGTGGCTCTGGACATTAAGCACACTGG
This sequence comes from Tanacetum coccineum, assembly GCA_026074375.1. Classification (NCBI taxonomy): domain Eukaryota; kingdom Viridiplantae; phylum Streptophyta; class Magnoliopsida; order Asterales; family Asteraceae; genus Tanacetum; species Tanacetum coccineum. The sequence continues at coordinate 11,503 of BQNB010051347.1, read as the reverse complement.
AGAAGAAGCCGCCATCTCGGAAATAAAGATAGTATAGAGATTTGAATCTCGAGAACCCGTAAGTAAATCATCTCCTTCTAAATTCTGAACATAACACGTGTTTGATCAAAAGGAAACTTCTAAATCTCCATCACAGAATTGTCCAACCGAAAACAGATTGTGCCCAAGGCCTTCAACATAATAGACATGACAAATAGTGAGATTGCCTTAAACATAATCTCCATAGCCTGTGATTGCAACAAAATGATCATTTCCAAAGCGGACTGTTCCCATGAATTTCTCAACAAAATTTCTTAGCAGTTGAAGATTGCTAGTCATATGCTTTGAGCATCCGCAATCAACAATCCACAGTACAAGCTGTATCACCTACATTACATGAAACAAATACAGATGGAAGAGTGGACGGTTTGGCTACCCATTTGTTAGTGGTAACCAGTGTGTTAGTCTTAGATTTAACACTAGTTCTACACTTATGCACATTAGATTGTGATTTCACAGTTTTGCTTTTGGGTGTCCAACTAAAACCTTGTTGATATTCAAACCACTTTTGCCATTTTCTGCTTGTTGCTATTTTATTGTTCATGTAACTGCTAAGTATCCTACTTTGACTAGATTTCTGAGATAGTGGCGACACACTCGAGACCTTATTTGTTGCTGTTGGGGTTTTAGCAACACTGAATCTAGATTTTGCAACTACAGATGTAGCTCCTAAACTCTTAGATTTTGCTGCTACGAGGGAAGTTGAATAAGGCTCTCTTAACACTAGATTTTCTAGTCAAAGCTATTACGTGTAACACATTTTATGAGAATTGCAGAATACTTCAAAGACCAACAAGAGATAACAGAAAATTTCCAAACCATCGTTTACAGCATTTACAGTCTTAGAACTTGTTATACATGCATTGGTTTGACAAACATTCGAAGGTTTTGTTTCACATTTATTAGAATCTAAGCAAACACTATTTGTTGTCTTCAAAACATATGTAGATGAGCTCTTAGTGTTCTTCAAGACATTATTCTTCGATTTATTGTCCTTAGACTTGGGTCTTCTAACACTATTTGAACTGCCTACACCTGTGGAATTAGAAACATTTGTGTTAGCCTTAGACTGCTTTGTTTTTGTGTCTTCCTGATTGATCTTATACATTCCTCTGGCAATTACATTCGCATTGTGTTGTTGTTTTTGCTCAATTGTGGGAGTAGACTGTGAAGTGACTGGTTTTGACCTATCTGAAGTAACCTTAGTGTTTGACACGTTCTTAGCCTTAATTGCTAGATTTGTGTTGAACGGTGTTACACAAAGAAGTTGTCCTAAGGTCTCAGATTTGTCAAACTTAGTATTCACATGCTTCCCTTTGTCAATCGTTTTAAGCTTATTCTTAAGCTCAGAAATTGTCATCAAAAGATCTTGATTTTGAGCACGAACATCAGCATAAACATATGTCTTTTGAGTGACATCTTCAATCATTTCATTAATTTCATTTTGATGCTGAGCCCGTGTTGCTTTAATTGAGTTAAAAAGCTCTTGAAATTCAAGTTTAATATTTTCTCTTTCTTTAACAGTGGACTCAACTTGATGTTTTAGCAACACGTTCTCATCATGCAATGTAGACAACTTTGCTTTCCAAGAGACATCACAATCCATTTTCTCTTTTTGATGTTGTAATTTGAGTTCAAAATCAATACTTTGAGCTTGTGATCTTTGAAAATCATTTTCAATAAATTTTGATTCTTTTGAGCAAATTGGCTTGGATATCTCTTGAATCACTTGCACTTTTCTCAAGTTTAACTTTTAACAACTCATGTTTTTGTTGTTCTACCGAAAGCAACACACAATTTTGGATTTCACTTGTCAAGGATGCTTCCAAAAGTTGATCAATTTCATTTTCCAAAATATTTTCTGTTGGAGATTTGTCATTGACTTTTTGTTCCATTGACACAAAAATATTTAACATTTCTTGCACTTCCTCAATGAGTTCTTCTTTGATTTCACTCAAAGTCTTGTATAAAGATCTTGAAATTGGAATCACATTGGTTTTATAAAACTCTCTTAATTCATTTTGACTATCAGACAACCATCTTCGTTCTGTGTCTTGTAAAAAAGTTTTATTAATCCTTGTTTGGAAACCAATAATTGTATCTCCCAATGTGTCAATCATTGTTAATAACCGACTCTCTGTTGGCATTTTTGGACCTGGTGATTCCGATGGAACATCTTTAGACGTAGAACCATTATCAGAAGTAGAAGGAATTGAAAAATATGTTTGTTCAGCAGAAAATTCTTGTTGAGGAACAAATGTTTCATAAAGCGCATTCAACTTTTCATAATCAATTTGAACCATTTTGTGCCTCATTTTGTTTCGACTTTCTTCTGCATCCTCTAAAGTTTCCTCTGAATCAGTTGTATGAATTCCCAACTTATTACTATGAATTAAATCACCATCATACATTTTAGGTTGTGCTGCAATGGCCTTCTTGAGACGCTCAGGATTTGTATAACCCAACCCAGCTTTAAGAAAAGGATCATAAACTTTATTTGGTTTCTTCCCAAGCATGTGAATCGTTTGTATTGACTGACCCATTTTATAAACAATTCGATCATGAGAACTTAGTTTTTCTTCGAGATCAAGGATATCATCAAGATACCTATTTTCTCGTTCTTTAAAAGCCTTCTTTTCTAACTTAGTTTCATGTTGAATTATTATTTTTTCATTTTCAACTTTGAGAAAATCATTTTGAATTTGTTCTTTTTCTTTCACAAGTCTGTCAATCGTGTCCTTATCATTCCTTAATTCACGTTCCAATTCATCACATGTTTCTTTATATGTTGAGTATTGAATGGTTTTTGACTCAAATGTTTTGACCCGATCCTTAAACGTCTCAAGTTCCCGTTGTAGCAAATCTTTTTGCTTTTTAAGCTCATTATTCAAACGTTTTTGGTTTTCAGCTTCGCGTTGAACATTGTATGCTAGCATTTGTATTTCACGATATTCGTCATGAGCAGTTGAATCATGTTCAGACGTGCCACCATTATTTTCCACAAACGGATCATCAAATATGATATTAGAATCTATTTGATCATCATCCGTTGTTTGAATAATAGTTTGACGTTTCCCATGACTCACTTGTTCATGAATCTTAGACGAAGCATGTACCTGGCTAACAACCTTTGCATCATAGGATGGTACAATCTCAGCATTATCATTAGCAGGTTAGAGTCGAGCCATTAACATAACTACAACAGTTAACTCTTCCAAATCTTCTCCATATGAAGTGTCAAGCATGAAATCATTCTCTTCATTGCTGAGGTTGCTTCTAGCTTGATCCTTCATAGCTAACAACATTTGTTCTCTGAAATACTTTGAATCATGAACTTTTAGCTTCTGACATTCACGATCATAATGACCTTTCTCATTGCAATTGTAACACTGAACATTCGCTTTTCCTGGAGTAGACTCAGTTCGTGGAACACATTGAATAATCTGATTGCTTTCATCACATGCATTAAACCCTTGTGTTTTGTTTCTCCCTGCATTCTTGTTAGCATTTCCACCATAACTTGCATTCCTGGTTTGTATGTCAACTCAACCATCTTGAACCACAGCTTGATTCCTTGTGTTTGAGGAAACACGAAGAGGATTGTTGGTGGGTGTAGAGAACTTTTGAGAGATTGCTCAAGCGAGTAACATCATAGTAGTTGTAAGCTTATCCTCTTGAGAATCTCCTTGTAACTCCATTTGATATTCATCATCATAATCAATGACTGATGGAGGATGTGTGACATAGTATGGTTGTGTAGAATAAGAAGAGTTTGCATGAGAATGTGATGAAGACGTATTTGAATGAGCAATAAGAGCTAAAGGATCATGATTCTTGGCAGCTTTCTTTGCCCTTGATGCTAGAACATGTGGTTCGAATTGCACTAACTGATCATACAACACATCATAAGAGACTGCAGGTCCAGTTTGATTATGACGAACCATAGTAACATATTTGCTCCATTCTAGTTGCAAGTAATTGAGAAACTTTGTATTGATTGCCACCGATATCGAACGAACATTATTACGATCCATAATGTTCACAAGTGTTGTCAACCTTTCATGCACAGAGTTTAAAGATTCCCCTTATTTTGCTGCAAACTTATCAAACTCATCCATAAGATGTGAGTGTCTTACATGAGTAGTAATTTCAGATCCATGCATCAACCTTTTGATTCGTTCCCACATTTCTTCAGAATTCTTACATGCATCCACTGAATTGTATATATCATTTGGTATTGCTTGAAGAAGATAATTCATGACCCTAACATTAGCAATGTATTGCTTTTTGTTACCCTCAGTCATTTTAGACAACAGTTCAAGTATTGGTACAATAGCATTTGGTGGATCAACAACCATGGGTCTCTGATAAGGGCCATTTTGTATCTAATTCCACATTCTCTCCCCGTCTTTAGGCTTATTATCCAAAAACCTTCTGAATCGACTTTCCCATGGAATATAATTCCCCTTCTCAAGCATTAGAGGTCTTTCATTAGCTTTTGAGTCAGCGAGAGTTTGTTGATTAGAGTTGGTTGAAGTATTAGAAGTGGACATGTTGTATTAAATGACTACAAAGAAAACTTAGATCGTTTTAGAGATGAAGTATTGTAATCGTGAAGTGAACGAGCAATAACAACCTTGTCTTGAATCACACTTTGAACTTTGTTATAAAACCCGAACAAGAAGATACGAAACCTCTGAACAATGTAACAAAACCTCAAAAAATGATATTACGAAACCTCTTGACTCTATACTACATAGTGCTATGTAAAGATATCCTTTTTATATTTACAAAGTTTTACATAGTGCATGCTATGTAGAGTTATGGCCTAAGGGTTTGATCATCTATACTACATTATAAAGCATTTGAGACACTTTTATATTTAGAAAATCTAAAAATTCAGACTTTTCTCCTTCTTTTTATGGAAATATCCCTTTTTAACAACAAACACATCCATCTCATTTTATGTAACAACCTTTTGTAACAACTTTTTGTTATGTGCAATCTTAATCATCTATCTCATTTTAAGAAACACATCTTAAAGTGACATGTGTCAATTCTTAAGTAAAAAAAATCATCTTTATTGTTAAATTGAAATATTTTTTATTTATTTATTTTTTTTATGATTTAATTTTACCATATTTTCTATAAATTGAAATATCTTTTTATCTATTTATTTTTATGATTTAATTTCACTATATTTTCTAAAATTTTGTGTTCTTTAACTCAACATCTATTTTAATATATTTTTATTAATTTTTAAGTTACTTTATTTTTAATACTCTTGAAATCTTGCGCGAGTAACATGCTAGTATGCATTTAATGCAATATTAACCAATCATTATTGTCAGCTAGATTGTTTATCATCTTATTTATCCTCACGTGTTATTTGTCAATCATTCATTGGTTTTGTCACTATTTTCTCACTCAATGTTAAAATACTCGTATGTAGCATTAGAAAATACATAACAAGACGAATTGAAATTACAGTCTATATTTTCGTTTTGTAATGTTGCAACTTTTCTCAAGAGAGTTTACCGGGCGTGAATAATAATTTATGTAACAATATTTTTAATGTGGTACATGTGATTAATTGATACATTAAAATCTAAAAATATTTTTAAGTAAAATAATGTTGGGGCTAATTCAGTACCAAATAATCTTTATCTTATGATTTGAATATAAAATATCTTAAGTAACCTTAAATAAAACTTAAGTCAATGAATAAACAATTATTCAGTGAGTTACCTTCAAGATTTCAATCTGAATCTATGAAGAAAGACTCAATATTCATTGAGGCGGAACTCATTGAATGAAGTCCCTGAAACAAAGAAGAAGATAACGAGTTCAGTGAGCTATGCCAATAAGCTCAATGAACCCCTCTTGATCTCCTAAACATTTTAAGACCTAAAGACTTAGAAAAATGTCTAAGTAACTAAAGAATAAGCGAGATATGTTTGAAGGGATAATAACAAATACTTTTATCCCTAAAAGTTAACATATCTATATTTAGGTATAAGAATAAGGTCAATGTCCTCACTAACCTTTAGAAAGTGTGTAGTCCCCTTACTTAGAATAGGATCATGAAATAGAGACAAATATACGAATGTATTTGTCCAATCAACCTTGAGACACACACTTATTACCCAATGGGTATTACCCAATGCTTAGCCTATAAATCGAACCAGTTGTAAAGGGGTAAAGAAGTTTGTGCAATTAATGATTGAATCATTAAGAAACACTTTACTCCTCCAAATCAACTAAGTCCCACAGTTGGTTAGCATAATTGTTAACTCAAAGTAATACTTTGGTTTACTTTAAGTTTTAGAAAAGAGATCACTTGGACTTACATTGTCATTTAATCTCAATTGTTGTTCTGCAAACAGTTGGGTATAATTCTTTGATAATATCAAATAAGAGTTAAATGTTGAAAAGTTTTGTGTCTTTACTTTTAAGTCTTTATATCTTTACAAAGCCTTTTCATTACATTACAAATAAGCATGAACTAGATTAAAGTTAACCTTGATCTAGTTAAATGTGAACAACAAGTGGTATCAAAGCGGTTTAATTTATAAAACAAGTTTTATAAACTGTTCAAAAGTTTTTAAAATCAAGATTCTACCATGGCTAAAAGTAATGTACACCTACTTGTCGATAATAAAATGAGGTACTTATTCTGCTATTGCTCATTGACTTGAAGTTGGTAAATTCAATAAGTGGAAAAAGAGCATGCTTTGCTACTTAACCAGAATGCAACCCTATTACATCAAATCTATTAATGAGGGCCCTTTCCAACCTAAGACCGTTGATGGTGCACCCAAACCTAAAGCATAATGGGTAAATGATGAGAATAGGGTGGTCAATCAAGACCAACGCTTGAAAAACATCATTATATTATGTATACCAGATGATATAGTGGAGTAAGTCATTAGTCGTGAGACAACTAAACAAACATGGATTGACTTGGTTCACAGCTATGAAGGCCCCTCAAATACTAAGGAAAATAGGATCATGGATATAAAACTTGAGTATAATACCTTTAGAACAAAGGAATATGAAAGTCTCTCACAGGCCTATACCTATTATAAAACCTTACTCAATGAGCTTTCAAATGATGATGTAAAACTGTCGATACCTGAAATCAATGTTGGTTTTGTGAATAGTCTCTGTGAAGAGGCTAAGCTTCTCACAAGAGTTAAGAAATTCTAATCATATTCAGACCCTTGACCTTGTTGGCATATGTGGAAGGTTTTTCTATGAAGATAACCTTATCTCAAGGAGATGCCTGAGTCCAAAAAGGCCCTGATAACTACACCCATTACAATTGCTTTCTTTTCTAACAATATTGTTCACGATTTCCAAGAAAATTATGATGATGAGGTTGATGAAAGAACTAGTGATGAGTATTTAATGAATTTAGATATTGAGTTCTTGAAAGATCCCTTTTGGTTGGGTTAAAACATTTAATCAAAAGAAACAAGTTTTCTGGAACAAAAGCATCTTAAAACATTGAACGTTATAAATGCAGCAAAATAGGTCACTATGCAAATGATTGTTTTTCTAAAACATATGTACCATCTTACAAATCTTCAGTGTTAAACTACTCTTTAGGGTCTGGTAAATTTCAACCAAAGTTTTCACCAAAACTCATACAGTCCACCCAACACTTTCAAAACAATCAGTCTGATCAAAAGATTTAAAAAGATGACAAAACCAAGTATAAGAAGGTCAAAGCCAAACTTGCATTACTTGAGGTTGGTCCTTCAGATACTCAAATGATAAACATTTTCAAACCAAAATAAAGGCCTTGTCACTGAAACATACGATGGATGAAGAGGAAGTGTCTTCTAACAATGAACAAATTGTTCAAGTCAAAGTGTTGATGGCTCTTGCTGAGGATGAACCACTTGTTGTTGGCTAAAACCATGCAAGAAATGGTGAATGAATTAACATCACCATGAGAAAGGTAAACATCCTTTTATCCATGGATGAAGATGTTGATTGACAAACTTACTTAAAATATATTAACATTGACCCTAAGTTTGTTGAAGAGTGAAGACTAAACATGTTTTCAAAATATAACAAACTTGTTTTAGAACTAAATAAATATAGGGATGATTTGCTCGTACTTAAACAAACTAAATTAGAAGATCTTACATTTCAAGTTCAAAACACTGAACTTATTAAACAAAATCATGCTCTTCAAGAACATCTTAAGGAAGAAAAACGTGTTAATGAAAAATAGTTAAGTAGTTCTGACAAAACAATTCAGTGTATAAATGAGCAGATTCCTAATCAGAAAAAGAAAATTTTAGGAATTAATCAGCTCAATAAAACATATTCTAAAAGGATGTCATTGAGAATGCCTTTATACCTTCCCCCTTAGGTTATGATCATGAAATGATTCCCAAATTAATAAATTGAGGTAAAAGATCTAACCCTGACAGCAAATTGCTAAATTTTAGCACTGGTTAATTTTTGGTGCCTGAAAGTCAGGCTGTCAATGAGAGTCTTGGACCCAATTAGGCACCTCATGACACTGAGTCTTCCAAAGAATCATAGTCGAAACCTCAGATACCCTTACATCCTTTAAAAATTCTTTAGGAAGTTTTTCTAAGCTAAGAGGTCATGCCATTGATTTACTTAGATGACTCTCTAAGGGAGAGACATGGTTTAGGCACTGTTAAACATATAAAGCATGACACACAAGATTCTTCAAGTAAGAGTCTATCAGGACCTACCACCGTTAAAAACACTAAACCAGTCACCACTTCAGTTCCTACTAAATTTAAAAATGATGAACATAAGTCTATAATAAATGAGCTAACCAAACTTGTTCAAATGTTGATGGATGAAAAAGATAACTCGTCTCAAAAGATTTAGGAATCAAAACCCGTGATCCTACAGAATGAATCATCTAAATCAGTTAACCAATCTTAAAAGTCTTAAAAAAGTCAAGGAATTCTAAATCTAAGATCCTTAAACTGATTCATACAAAATCAGAGTAAGAACAAAACCTTTACAACCTAGATAATGTTTTCATTTCTACTAGCGTCGGTGAGTCTAGCAGAGGGAAAAGTAATGATACAGGAATTGGGAATTCTGATTAGGTTTCTCAAGATAGTGAAAGCGAAATTGAAGAGATGTTCAGTGAGTTCGAGGCTGAAGATGGTAATACCAATAGGGCAAGCACTCCCTCTGAAGTTGTTCCTGATGTTTAGTATCGCCTCATGGAACATTCAGGGTTTGAACCGCACCCTAAAACAATCGGAGGTTCGCCAGGTGGTTAATGAAAATCATTTAAGTGTTTATGCAATTTTAGAGTCGCATGTGGATATTTCTACCTTGTTTACGGTCTGCTCTAAAGTCTTTCGTGCTTGGGAATGGACTTCAAATGCTAGTTTCTGTAACAAGGGTTGTCAGATTATCCTAGGATGGAATAAAGATGTGGTTGACATTTTGGTGGTGGCCCAATCGAGTCAAGCTATGCATGCTAAAATTATTCACCGAGCAGACAACAAATTTATATTTTGTACTATATTTATGCAGGTAATAATCCTATGGAAAGGTGTTAATCGTGGGCTGATTTAGTTATACATAAAAACGTGGTTCGGGGGCTGCCTTGGATTCTCTTAGGAGATTTTAACGTTGCGTTAAATATGGAAGAGAGTTTTACTGGTTCCTCTTGTATGAATTCGAAGATGTGGTCATCAATAGTTTTGGCCTTCATTTCACGTGGAACCAAAAGCCAAAAGGGAGAGGTGGTATTCTTAAGAAGCTTGATCGAATTATGGGGAACACAGACTTTGTTGATTTGTTTCCTGGTGCCTATACCATCTTTCAGCCATATAGGATATCGAACCACTCTCCTTCGGTGATTAAAATTCCTTCTATCACAACTACAAAGCCTAAGCCTTTTAAATTCTTTAATTTCTTGGCTCACAAAGAGAACTTTTTGGATGTGGTTTCTAATTATTGGAGTCATTATATTGAGGGACATTCTATGTTTCAAGTGGTTCAGAAAATGAAGTCTTTGAAGAAGCTGTTTTGTAAACTTTTGCATGATCAAGGCAATCTACATGATCGTGTGAATCGTTTGCGAACTGAACTTGATGAGGTGCAGAAAGCAATTAATTTAGATCCTTCTAACATTATACTTAGGGACGAGGAGGCAGTGTATATACAGGCTGTTGGGTTTAAAAGACTTCAAGATGATTCTTAGAGTTACTAATGCTCAGGTATATATTAGTGCTGTCAAGCATAACTTAGTGCTACTGGTAATACTAATGAAAATTATGCTAAGTAGTTAGTACTGGTAGTATAAAAGTTACTACTGCTAGCTACTACTGTTAGTATAATTAGTACTGTTAGTATAAAGTTACTGCTGCTAGTAGAAGTTAAGACTACTCAGAGATGAAGACTGAAAATACACTAAGTAGTTACTGCTGCTAGTACTGCTAGTGTATGTTAGTACTGCTAGAGTAAACTTCTAAGTAGTTAATGTTGCTTGTGCTCAGTTACAACTGCTGAGTAATTACAACTGCTGGAAGGAATAATGTTGTCAGAGTTGAGATCAAAGACATATCAGAGAAGAGATAAATGTTGATTGAAGAACAAGAATACTTATGAAGATAAGTATCAATTATTTGTAAAGAAGATATGTATAAACTTATTTGTTTAAGAGATTATGTTTACTTATAGAAAAGATCATAATCACTTGACGCGTTTTGTAAGCCCATTAGGGTTTACTTAGTGTATAAAAGGAATCCTACGACATAGATCTAGATATTAGTTTTCATATTAGTATTCAGAGTTTGCATAGCAATCACAGTTAGTATTCATAGCTATTTTGTAACTCAAAATAGTATTCAATATATTGAAAGTTTAGTAAAGATCTTGTTTTTTTACTGTTTCATTGTTCATCTTAGTATTGCAAACTAGATTCCGCATAGTTTGTGATATTCTTAATCTTAGTTTCTACTATAGTTATCTTGGATCTATCCAATATAACTAAGCTTTAATAAGCTAAGTAAGATCTGTCAAGAAGGGATCAACAAGTGGTGTCAGAGCTTGTTAAGAAACTTTGAATAAGAAGAACACTATATATACACAAGATCTCATAATCAAAGAGAAGATGGAATCATAGTCAGAAACTACCCAAACAGTGTCAACACTAAAACTTCCTATACTCAAAACAGGAGACTATAATCTATGGATCATAAGAATGGAGCAATATCTTACTCACACTGATTATGCTCTTTGGGAGGTTATTGTGAATGGTGATGCACCTGTTGTTGCATTAACTAGTGCTGAAGGTCCTATTCCTTCTAAAACTACAGAACAAAAGCTGGCAAGAAAGAATGAATTGAAAGCAAAAAGCACTATGTTGTTGGCCATTCCTGATGAGCACCTATTGAAGTTTCATGGAATCAAGGATGCAAAGACCTTATGGGAAGCAATCAAG
>BQNB010051346.1:3486-41041 GCA_026074375.1 Tanacetum coccineum | reverse complement strand
TGTGTTTTCTTTTGTGAGATTTTTACCTTATATTTCTCTTGGTTGAGAAGTATTTTGGCAAAGAATTCTTACGAGATTATTACTATAAGTATATAAATTTGAACTACACCAGGTTACGTGATTGTTGAGTCTTGAAAATGAAACTACACGGGATTTTACAATTCTAGACAAAACCGGGAAAACAAGTGTTTGTTTCACGGGATTTTACAAGTCAAAGAAAGAACCGTATAATTTAGAAATGAGTTTGTTAAGTTTAAATTAAATTTTGTTTCACTAGTTCGGTTCACAAAAATGAGCTAGTTCGGTCCTACTCGTTCGGTCCTACTCGTTCGGTCCTACTAGTTGTCACTAGTTCGGTTCCTCTTATTCGGTTCAAACTAGTTCGGCTGACAAAGATTAGCTCGTTCGGTTCCCAAATAGAAATAGCTAGTTCGGTTCCCAAAGAGAATAGCTCGTTCGGTTCCCAAATAGAAATAGCTAGTTCGGTTCCCAAAGAGAATAGCTCGTTCGGTTCCCAAATAAGATTAGCTAGTTCGGTTCTCCTCGTTCGGTTCCAACACTAGAAATCTCGTTCGGTTCCCAAATAAGATTAGCTAGTTCGGTTCTCCTCGTTCGGTTCCAACACTAGAAATCTCGTTCGGTTCTCCTCGTTCGGTTCCAACAGCTACGAAACTCAAATTTTCAAAACTCAAAAAAACATGATTTTAATGGTTTTTAGCAAAAATTCTTGTACAACTAGTGTTACTAACCCTATAGGAACAATAAAAATGAAAACTTTAAGGTTTTTAAGCCAAAAAATTTGAATCACTAATTTGCTCTTTGTAAAGGTTTTTGAACACAAATCAAACACAAAAACTAAACACACCACTCCATGGCTCTTGATACCAATTGTAGAATACTAGTAATCTTATGATCTAACCAAGAACAATAGTAAGATGTGGGTTGTGATGTTAGAGAGAGATTGGATGGAAAATAGATGAATTGTATAAATGAAATGTGGTAAAAATGGAACAACCAACCCCTCTCCAAGGCTAGGAGAGGGTTTATATAGTTTCTATAGTGGCCGGCCATGGGCTAGGATGGGCCTCCCATGGGCCTTGGGCCGGACTAGATTACTAATCTAATCATTATACTAACTACGAGCTAAGACCTGTTACAACTTGGAAGTGACCGACACTTTTCGTGTTTCCAACAATCTTTCTTTGGCAGAGTTTGCTCATGAAGCTTAAGCATGGCATGCAACTCATTTATCGTCTTCCCCATGCCGTGCATATTATAATTTTGCACAAAGCTGTCATATTCCTTTCTCAGAGAGACCAAGATTAGGCTCACTGCTAGGTTTAGTGACGCGGGATGACATAGACGCTCTAAATTGTCTATATAGCTCTTCATCTTAAGAACATATGAGCTTACTGCTTGTTGAGAAAACAGAGTTTTCAACTCCTGAAGCATGTCATATGCTCAAAGGTTTTATAGATTCCTTTGGATATCTGGTTCGATGGTCATAAGCATGAGACCAGTAATTTCCTTCTGTCCTTTGACCCATGCGGCGTGAGCTGCAAGAGCTTCTAGAGAAACTTGTTATCCAGCATGAACAGGAACAGGAGCAGGAGGGATTCGATGCTCTAGATAGTTTAACTTATCATCAACTGATAGCACAATACGAAGTTGTCGGTACCAGTCGATAAAGTTAGGTTAAGTTAATTTATGTTTATCAAAGAAACCCCTGAAAACCGAATTGTTAACGACTAAGGTAGTCATCTACAATAAGAAAAAGTTCAATTAATTAGTATTTTTGATATTTAAATTCTTAAAAGAATTAACTACCTAATTAATTACTAATAAGACTAAGATCCAACTTGACCTCCCACTTATTACAGAAGGTCTGACCAACGTGTAAACAAGTAGGGCAAGAGGTAAGCGGCGTGCGTTAATTGCATTGTAAATGCAACTCTTAGTTTTATGAGACACATGACTTTAGTAACTCATATAGTAATGTCATGTACATGTTTTGTCTCATCTTATGCCTCGGGTCCGAGGTCTGACCAGGTAACTCGATTTAAGTCGACCAAAAGAGAACGTGCGAAAATTGACAAAGGTCTGACCAATGGAAAAAATTCGCCATGGGTTGGAAAGGCCCTGAGGTCTGACCAGAGAAGACAATCCAAATGCACGTGTTCTAGTTTTGGCTGGCATAGACTTAAAATTTCACATAGGGGTATACACATAAGTTTATAAAAACATGTGTCAAAACGTGTACAAAAAAGCATGCAAAACATCTTTGTATCACAAGTTAATAAAAACATTTTGTTAACTTAGTTTTTATATGTGCTAATATCGCGGGAAAACATTAAAAATTGACCAAACCCTATATTGTACTCTTACATGTGTCCGAAGACACAAGTTCTTCCAATAATTGCCTCATATGCCGAAGCATGTAGTGGCGCGGGAAAAGATTAAAGGTCAATTAAACCCTACAAAATCATTAAAGCCATGGTCAATAAATCCATGGTCAGTAGTGATACATCATTGATAAGAGCATAAAAAACTTTAAATTTCCAAGAAAACAAGTTTCATAGTTTAATGTCTGTATTTATTTGTCCAAAAACAAGTTTTACAAATAACACATAGCAGGTCACTAGGAGTTTAATAATTATGTGTATAATTTAACAGACAAATTTAAACCAAGATTCGAGTAAGTTCGTCGTGGGAAGTCACGTTTCTAAGCGCAACATTATAGATAACCACACTCGTATGACACATAAACTCGCAAGAATCGTAAGTTTAAATAAAACAAGTTTCTCTTTAAGTATTAGCCTGTTTAGAGTTTCAAAAAGTCTTTTTCATATACAGCCTAGTCTCATAGAATATCACGTATAAGCAAATAAACAGACAGAAAAAGGGGGTGAGGTGAAGACAGACTCTATATAGAAAACAGTAAATCACATAATGCCCTGAGTTCTCATAAGTGTCTTCCCCAAACGAAGAACTAAAAGACTCTTACTAGGTTTTTTGCTAAAGTACCTAGATTGCCACATCCATCATATAACATGATTGTGTGAGTCTTAATGCCGGGAAAAAGAAAAGAATAGAAACTTGAAAACTTAATTAATTTTTAATTTTAAATCTATTCTATTTCAATCTATATTAACTAGTAATAATGGCAAGATTCTAGGTTTTTGTTTATTCTTTATGGCAAGAATTGCATATTGTTGCCATAATTTTTGGTCAAAACAATAAATAAAAGTTTTCTCATGCGGATCTAGCGTGTTTTATAAGTGTGTAATCCATAACACCAAACGAGGTTGACTCGTGATGCCACTGTTGGGATTTTATAAACTAGTAAACCAGTTACTACAAGTACGCAGCGGATAGATCTAGTTTAACATTAAAGATTAACACATGTATAGGGTAAGAAAACTAACCTTTTTGTTTAATGACTAAAGTCAATTAAACAAGAATCTTTAACCTTGAAACTTAGTGATTAAGTTTTCACCTCTACGGTTGCTCACATAATACGTCAAACAAATACGTCAAGATGCTAGTCTTTACTTCACGTCTCTCAAACACCAAGTGTTGTACCATAGTTTTTGAACCAAAAATCACAAACAAAACCCTTGTAATCTTGAACCAAAAACCAGAAAACCCTAGTTAGGGTTTTTACCTAATTCGATTGAATCAAAAATCAAGAAACCGAAACCCTTGTAGTTTCAAAACTGTTGTCGACCTAAAGAATAATTAATAACCTTTGAACCTGCTTGAATCGAAGTCGAGCTTTGTGAGATACCAAATCGCACCAAAGAACCCTTTTAGGGTTTAACCGAAAATCGTAGCAAGGAAATAAGGAAACCGAAAACCCTTGTGAGGTTTATTATGATTGGCTTTTAGGAAGTGAGTAGTGAACCAAAAATCTTTATTGGGTTTTAGGGTTGTTGTGAATGAATGAATAATGAGGCAAGGTGTAGGTGTTTATATAGGCACCTAAACCTAGTCCTTGGTGAACAAGGAAACCATAATTCATTCCTTATCCCAACCCTTTTCCCTCCTCTCCTAAACCGACCGAAACACCCTTAGAAAACACATATGGTCGGCTAATGATTAGGAACCCATAAGATTTTGGTCTTTGTCGATTTAGTCCCTCCGGTTTACATTTAAATATCCGTTATGTTAGTTATAAAATGGTAACGAAACGAATGGTCATTTAAATACATTCCATGAAGTATATTATACAATAAAGTACTCTTCGTGTCTTAACGTATGTGACCCTAATAGGATCACGTACTTCTAGTTGCATAACACACGAATGCAACTACCACATTCCAACATTATCATCATTACATTACTTCATGATCATCATTAATTGGTAATGGCTTCTTTTGATCCGAATTAAAAGATGTATGTCAATATAGAGGTATGTCAATAATTTAAGATGTTTGGAATGTTAGAAGTACTTTAAATTACAAAAGTAAATACAATGTGTGAAATAAGCTGATTGGCAATTACTTGTTCAGATTGTTTATGGTGTTATTTTGAAATAACAGATAGTTTATTTGCTTAACGCCTTTGTGGTAATAGATATGCACTTGTTAGTGTTTGGACATTTTGAGATTGTTTATTCCATACCGAATATAATGGTGGATTTGATATTATAAGTTTGCTCTGAGGTTAAAATAAGTTATTTTGAATAAGTTGCTATTTGGTTATTAGCATAAGTTAATAATGAAATAATCTTAAACACCCCTTATTGCATTTTGATGTAGTAGATAAGAAGATTTGAGTGTTTAGATGTGTTTATATGCCTTTTTAGGGTGAAATACCCAGGTTAGGAGTTGCTTATTCACACAGTGTATTTGCTTCTGTAATTTAAAATACTCGTAGCAGAATTGCAAAACTCGTATACTTGTGTATTTGATTGTGTTTCGAGTGTCTGGATGAAAAATGTGCTTATGCTAATGATCTTCTTGATACTATTATGATGAGAATGCAGTTTTTTATGTTAGTATACTGAATTGTTTGACATGTGATGGAGGGTGTTTAGGAATTTGGATTGCCTATTTAAACATATTATATGCTTATTGCGCTTTTTTGAGCAGATGAAGAAATGTGACTATGCGTATCTGCTTAGTTTAGGGGCAAATAAGCTCTTTTTGATAAGGAGTTTGAGATTGTATTGTTTGAACTCGTTTTTGTTGGTGGATTCAAGTATGTCAGTTTAACCTTAGGGGGGAATAAGTTGTTTTGGATAAGTTGATGTTCTGGTATGAGCATAAGCTGTTTAACTTAGTGATGCCAAACACTCCTTGTTGTGTTTTGATACAGTAGATCAATAGTAACAAGTGCTTGGTTATGGGCTCATTTAATAGGGAACTAAGCAGCAGTTATATGCAACAGTTTTTGAGTTGCCTATTCAAACAACATATCCGATTATGATAATTTTACGTCTTAAACCCCTAATTAGCTTATTGCCGAAAACTTAAATGAATGCAATATCTGATTACTTGGTTATGTTGCTGCTGTAAAAGTGTATCTACACACTTTTTGCAGCATTGCGTGCATTCCATTCTGTTATAGCAATTGCTTATTTTATGAAAGCATAAGCAGTTTTAATAAGCATTACCAAACATCCCGTGAAGTCAATGTAATCATAGAAGTATTGGTTTCTTGATTAATCTAGTCCATATTACATGACGTTGTAACACTTTATCTTTCCCGAAAAGGTTTCTAATTCTATGTTATTTTCTAGACCAACATGGGAAGGTGGTCAATAGGATGGAGATGAACAAAGTCGATTGGCTGCTCTGTTGGGATTTAACAAACTAGGTAACCAATTAGCTACGAGTACACAGCGGAATGGATCTAGTTTTAGCATATAGACTAACACATATAAATTAAACAAGTAATTTACTAACCTTTTGTTTAATGATAATAATCAATAAACTTACGCCGGATCTTGATCTTGAAAACATAGTGGTTAAATTACCACCTCTACGGTTGCTCACACAACACGTCGAACAAGTACGCAACAATGCTAGTCGTAACTTCACGAGCTCCAAACATCGATAGTGTATGCTATATTTACTTGAACTGAAAACCAAACAACCTGTGTTTAATATTTGTTCTAGATCCGATCCAAATACCAAGTGGTATACGTTTGGATCGAACAAAGAAACAAAAAAAAGAAAACCCAAAAGCATAGCACCACAGGGATCCGAACCTGGGTCTATGAGAAGAACAACGTTCAACACTACCACTGGACTACTAGTCCATTGTTGTGTTATTGTTTGACGGAATAATAATATATCCCAAAATCATGCATGTATATATTAAATATTGCATACATATGTATGCTTAAAATTTACATGCAAAACTTATGTTTCTTGCTTTGTGATTAGCCGAACATGGGGTAGAACAAAAAAAACATAATAAAGATTTTGTGTCATGGGTTTTTTTTTAGAAGAGCTGTGAGGAGATGAACGAATCATAAAGATTCGGTTAGGGTTGTTTTGTATGGATCGAGTGAATTAATTAATATGAGGGAGAGGGATGGGTATTTATATAGCATCCAAATCCTAGTTGCAGATAAACTAGGATACCCTCATAATCCTTATCACAATACAACTTTTATTCCTTAACTCTAAAATTGATCCCTAAACCCCCTTCTAGAAGCTATATGGGTTGGTCGACAAGTGACACCCACAAGGTTCGGGTTTTGTTAATTTTAGTCCCTTCGGTTCGTATTTAAATAGCTGTTGAGTTAGTTATAAACGTACTCTTCGTGTCTTACGTGCGTGCCCCTAGTAGGCTCACGTATTTCTAATCGTATAACATGCGGATCCAACTACCATATTCCAACAGCTCCCACTTGGGAGTTGGAGTAGCAGACTTACATTTATACCAACAATAGCAACGTCTAGCAACACACCTACTTGAGATAATGTTTCAAGAACAATCTCAGCTTTAATGGTTA
Organism: Tanacetum coccineum; assembly: GCA_026074375.1. Classification (NCBI taxonomy): domain Eukaryota; kingdom Viridiplantae; phylum Streptophyta; class Magnoliopsida; order Asterales; family Asteraceae; genus Tanacetum; species Tanacetum coccineum. The sequence goes on along the minus strand of BQNB010051346.1, from coordinate 34,074 downwards.
TGTATTACTTGTTGTTATCATCCCTTTGTTCTAGATACCGTTAAATCATGGATATGGATCCTAACTCATTCCATATAGTTTAACCATTTAGTTTCTCGTTATAGAAGTTAATTCAGATCTACCAAACGTAATCAAGAATCATCTTGAATTACACTTTGGGTGCGGCCACACAATCATCTGATTAATTCTGGAGAGGCACCATGGTATCATTCTGCAATTAAACAATTGGAGGAATAAATTCTTTATTGACTACAAGTGTTGTGGCTGCTGCTTCACATCACTTCCAAGAATAGCCTTTATAACTACCATTTTCAGGTTAGCGTTTGACTTATATTCAAAAAGTGATATCCACACATGCAGAACTTGTTTGTATCTCAAGTCTAAGGATGACTTATTTAACCATTTTTGATATCTTACTCATGACAAGGATCCAAAAGTAAATATTCAAAGGTTGTTGTGTCCAATATGCATCCCTTGTGAATACACATAAGTTTGGCGGGAACAATCCATATATTCAAAGAATATAACCAACACTCACATTTTCCTTATGTAACAATATTCTCATATTGTTAACCGACAATGGACATATTTAGATTGATAAAATCATTCAAGGATTAAACATGCAAATATAGGATAACAATTATTATATGTATGAATGACAAATACCACGTATCTTCATTCATCAGAAAGTAAAAATTGTCTTACAATCCCAATTATCCAAACACTAAAAAACAGATATGCATGAAACTAATTAGCAAGTTGGAGTCCAATGTTTCCAACATTCTCAACTATTTCTTTACAAGACAGCTAAATAGTTATCTGATTAAACTTTTTGAATACTTGTTTCAAATCCACAAATTTTATGAAGGATTCAAATGATATGATGAGTATCATATGTATATTTGCATACTATTGCAAGTATCATAGTATGGAAATGTGACAGTACCTTTTATGAGGTATTTGAAGTCAACAACATACCTAACTCAGACAATCATCGTTACAGTTTCTTAAAATCTAAAGTATTCTCATTCTCTAATGTGTAATGCAACAATGCTCTTAGCTGAGCATATCTAGTTAGCAGATTTATCATAAATGATAAAATCCTACTTAAACTAGAATTGATTATTCTCTAGCATCAGTTGTACACAAACAACATTATGCCTTATATAATTCGTAAACATTTGTATTAACAGTCATCTAAATTCTCTCAACTAGATATTGTTATCTAAATACTCTCAATTAGATACTGTTGTTGTTAGTTCATCTTGCTCTCATGCAAAAGTAACAACCAGTCTCATACACAATATAAGATATACATGATGAATCCTTCGTTAAAAGGTTCCATCCATGTATTAAAATATCTCAAGTGAAATATATCATTTAAGACTTGCTTCAATGATGTATTGCATTGTGTTGGACTTAATTTCCGCATATGTTTATTTCATTAAACATTTATTCCAAGGTCGTTTGTTTTATTTCCTAAATTCCCAAGTGAAGTTTCATTCCAACCTAAGGATTAATATCTAGCTTTGATGGAATGATGCTTTCAATATGTTACACAACATATGAATTTTAAGGAAAAACATAGTGCTCCCACTTGATGTCAGGTGTACTCAGGAGTTATCTTAATTTAATCAGAAACCATATTGTGATTAAACTTAAGATCTCAGCTCCTAGATGCATGATTCAATCCACACTTGGATTCTATTATCTTGTATACTTTATAAAGATTATTTTAAACTCATAACCCCTTTTGATTACACACCGTCCTCGCAAAAGGTAATCATAAAGAAAAGAGTTATAAAACTTAATTGTCATATTACAAATATAGACTCATAACCCTTTTGATTACACATCGTCCTCGCAAGGTAATCATTAAGGAAAGAGTTATGATCCTTAATTCGCCATATTGCAGATTCAAGAAAACCTGTATGACAATTAGTTATCTTTATATAATTAATGCGTGTAGAAAAGAAAGATTTAATCATAGTCAATTGCTTGAGTAAGATTAAAAACTCTTGTCATCAGTCAGGCATTAATATGTATACAATCTTGTCCTTATGAGCCTTTCTTCAAAAGAAACTCATTCTCACCTTTCAGTTTAACTGTTTGGTAAAAGATCAATCAAGCTCAAAACTTTGATTGCCTTTTAAGGACTGCATCTTGTCATTCATAGTTCTAAGATATTTATCAGATTCAAGATGTGATAATTCATCTTATTAGTTAGCAGGTTTACTATGACCATCTAACTTATAATCCTCAGCATTGATATAAAATATCACTCTATTGATGAGGCATCCTTGCGGATTTATGAATGAGAGTTACATTATACTTTGGTTCGACATTTTCATGTTTAACCTTAGTATGACATCAACAAGTGAATTCAGAAGGTTATGTATTTTGTTCTTGAATATCTTCAAGATCTATAGATGCTCCCACTTACTTTTGTAAGAAGAGATACTTCTCTAAATACTAAGTATTTAAGCAACAATAAATTGTTCTTAATTGGGACAACAAAAATACTTTTACAGTTCTCATCTCTAGCTTGTTAATAATATGTTTCATATATACAACAAATTTCAGAACTTTAATCAAGAAAACATAATGGGATCATCCAATCTATAACCAATGATTCCTTATGAGATACCTTCTAGGTTGAAACTATATTGAGTGTATCCACGACACAAGCAAAATTCTAACCTTGATCGATTTGGAGGTAGAGCCATTTAAGTTATCAGAAATCAAACAATATGAATATATAGTGTTTTCAACACCTAGACATACCATGATAAATGGGTATTCTAATGAGTATTGGAAATGTGAGACTCCATCAGAATTCCCTTAGATTCTTTAATTCACTTTGTGACAAATACTCACCAATTGGGTCGAGCCAAATTGAATACAAAGTATTTTTAAAAACCAAGTGCATGCTATAACGTATATTTCTTTGAATAGTAAAATAACTCTATGTTTCATGTGTTTCAAGAAAACAGAAACATGTCAAGAATAACCGTTATAAGTCTTTGAATAATTTCAAGGACCTTATTGTTTCATTTGATAATCAAGAATGAACATAACAATTTATACTACTTACTTTAAGTTAGAATCATTGATAAATTAAGACTTTATAAATTATGACTAAACAAGAACATAATTATTTCTAACTACCGTAATTATGAACACACACTCTTGAGTATCAATAGTAATTTTCAAGTAATTGCATACTTCTAAATTATGAATATATAATCGAACCATAATTATATTGACTAAGCATGAGTAGTCAAAATGTTGAAGTAGCTTTTGAATTATATCTTACATTTAAATGTAATAGGGAAATAAACATCTTTGTGTTTTAAGTCCTAGTAGATGAATTACTTTCTTACCTTGGCGGTCAAGAGAAACCAATAATCATATTGATTTTATAGTTTGTATCCTTGCACACACTTAAAGATTTCTCCCACTTGTGAAACGGGATAACATTAATTTAATACAATAACGACACGCGCTCTAAGTATAAAAATATGATAGCTACCCTAGATAATTACAAGGTAGAATTCGTGAACCATAACGTTTAGTAAGGAATTATGGATTATTATTCTATAGATAACGGTTCGGAAAGCAACATTGGAAAGGCAACTTGTTATCTATAAAATAAAATGCAATTTTCCTTAAACTACGGTCGTTCATATTCAGAAAGTAATGAATTATTTCAAAGCAAGCTAGAAATAATACGGGCAACTAACAAGGAAATAAATCTTGTAGCTCCCACTCAATTTGACACTATTACAAGAATGTCATTTCAGTAATAAAAAGCAAGCTCCCACTGGATTTGTCAACATTGTAAGTGTTACATCACCAGTATAAAGCAAGAAGCGATTTATTTACTTTCCCACTCTTTTAAAATGCCTACAAGTAGCAATGTACTTAGGTATTGAGCAGAGAATATGAAATTCTACTTGTGTAGATGAGGGACTAGCCATTCATGCTCTCTTTTAACTTGAATATTTAGCATGCAATTCCTCCTTTATCGTCTGCATAGCCACAAGGGTATTTAGCACCTTAAGGAATAATGTGAGTCTAAGAAAAATACCTAGAAGACCTGCTAGTAATTTTCTTTACTCGTTGCGGTTTAAACTCATACATCGTGACAAGTGCAAGATGTTCTTATTTTGGTAGCTATAGACAAAATGTTCTCTAGTTACATAAAATATTCAATCTTTCAATTATTTCATAACCGGAAAAGAAGGGTAATGAAAGACTGTAAGTGAGTTTAATAATTGTAACCCTATATTAGTTTTTCAACTAAGGAGAAAAGATAGGAGTGAGTCTCACTTTTCTTACTAGGAAAAGAGACTATGTTTGTCTTTTTAAGAAACAAACTTCCGTTTACGAATTATTTTTCAACAACACAATTAAATCAGAACATAGAAAGTTCAAATTTTAGTATTTTTGATAATTAAAATCTTAATAGAATTAACTACCCAATTAATTTACTAATTAAGACTAAGATCCAACTTGACCTCCTACTTATTACCAAAGGTATGACCAGGGCGTAAACAAGTGAGGCAAGAGGTAAGCGTCGAGCGTTAATTGCATTTTAATGCAACTCTTAGATTTATGATACTTTTCAAAACATTAGTCAATATGTAATAATGTTAAGAGCATGTTTAGTATCATCTTATGCCTCGGGTCCAAGGTCTGACCAAGCCTACTCGAATTAAGTCGACCAAGCAAAAACGTGCAAAAATCACCAGAGGTCTGACCAGTGCACAAAATTCGCCATGGGTTGGTAGTGCCCTTAGGTCTGACCAAAGCGGTCAAACCAATTGCACGTGTTCTTGATTGGCTGGCATAGACTTAAAATTTTCTAAGGGGTATGCACATAAATATGTTAAAACGTGTACAAAGAAGCATGCAAACAACTTTGTAGCACTAATTTTAAAAACTTTGATAATGACACTGTAGTGACATGCCATGGTTTAAGGTAACTCCAATCGAACGCACAAAGAAGCGGAGAATCAGGTCAGCGCGAAGCATATTAAAAACCTGAGTTCTTTAGGAAAATCCTCCTTAAACTTTCTTTTATAGTTTGTTCTAGTGGATGAGCCGTACTTCTCATGCGTCCATAGCGTCCAATTTTTAATTCAAGAAAACAAGTTTCATAGTTTAACGTCTTATTAATTACCTTACAAAAACAATTTTCCACGAAACTAATAGCATGTAACAATGAACATGTATCAGGCGTGTAATTAATAGACCGGTATTAACATCATCTTTCTCTCTAAGTATTAGTCTGTATTGCATACACATTAGGCATGTAAACGAGTAATCAAGTAAACTATTATGCACATAAGCAGACAAATACAAAAGATGACATTAAATAAACAAGTAAACATGTAAAATCCGAGTTCTCTTGCGAGTCTTCCCCAATTGGAGAACCATAAGACCCTCACTAGGTTTTCATCTTAGTACCTAGATCGCCACATACATCACCTAAAGTGATTGCGTAGGTCTTATAGCCGGAATAGACAAAAATTAAAGGGGAGCATGCATAATTAACAATTTTAATTTTATTCCCTTTTAACTATGGTAAGGATTCGCATATCATTGTCATATTTTACTAGTAAAACATAAATAAAATATAAAACGCAGCAGATCATAGCATATGTTTCAATAATAGGCATGTAAACTATGCATATAATTAAAACATAACGTGTAACCCATAAAGCTAAAACGAGTTGACTCGTGATGCCACTGTTGGGATTTAACAAACTAGGTAACCAATTCGGTACGAGTACGCAGCAGAATGGATCTAGTTTTAGCATATAGATTAACACATATAAATTAAACAAGTAATTTACTAACCTTTTGTTTAATGATAAAAATCAATAAACTTACGCCAGATCTTGATCTTGAAACGAGTGATTAAATTACCACCTCTACGGTTGCTCACACAACACGTCGAACAAGTACGCAACAATGCTAGTCGTAACTTCACGAGCTCCAAACACCAAGTGTATGCTCAATTACTTGAACCGAAAACCAAACAACCGTGTTTGATTTAATATAACAACACAATCGAATTAATACCCTTTATTTTGGTTTATAAATTAGGGTTTTCCTAATTCGGATGCACTGAAAAACAAAACAAACCGAAACCATAAGTTGGGTTTGTATTCGTCGAAAAAGGAGAGAAAAACCACCTGAATCCCGTATGAGGGATTTAATGTGTCGATCACAAGGAGGACAATGAAAACCAAAAACCCTTGATAAGGGTTTACCGAATTCGGTTTTAGGGATAAACAAAAGAACCAAAAATCCCCTAATAAAGTATTAGGGTTTCAGTTAGGGTTTAGGGGAAAAGGAGAGAGCACCGAAAATCTCTAGGTGACTTTTTTAGGGATTTGTGTGTTGCGAATGAATGAAGAATGAGGTGTAGGAGTTGTGTTTATATAGGCACAAGCCCAAACCCTATTCTTGTCTAACATAAGAAAAAATTAGTTTCCTTTTCCCCTCTAAACCCATAACTGAACAAACACCCCCTTCTAGATCCCTTAGGGGATTCGGCCAACAATGGGCCCCCTTGGGTTCGGGGTTTGTTTGTTTTAGTTCCTCGGTTTATTATTTAATATATTGTTAAGCTAGTTAAACAATTAACGTAATTAACAACTATTTAAATAATTATATCGTGAAGTAAAACATACTCTAAGTGTTTAACGCGTGTGCCCCTAATAGGCTCACGTATTTCTAACGTATAACTTGCGAAACCGACTAACATATTCCAACAATTAGATGGATTTGTTAAGGTATGATGTTTATTTCCTTTTTTTACCCTTTTTATGCGTCTTTAATTTGGGTGCATTGTAATTTTGGCATTGCAAAAGTATCTTTTTCTTACTAATGAGTCATTCTTCATGTTACTTACTTATAATAAGGCATCCTTTTTTTAACGCTGTCTGATTCTTTTATAAATCATAACAAGAATGCCTAATATGTAATGGCAGTTGTAACTTTTTGGCCCCATTTTGTTTCTCAGTTGCGGTTGACTCATTAGATGTTGTTTGTTAGATGGCTGACGATTATGTTACCTGCTACATTGTAATTTTGGCATTACATAATCTGAGAGCCATAACATGTAACCTGTTTTTGTATATCTTTTACCATATCGTGCTAATTTAAATACAAACCGAACTATGTCTCATGTACGATTCTGTATTACAACATCTGTAACATCCGGTAATTTTCGAAATTTTAAATGACTATTTTACCCTTTGACTTTTTGGGTCTGACTTGACTTTTTGACTTTTGGTCTTTTATTGTCACATAAAAGCGATTACCGCGTAACCGGTAAAATTTTCGGAACATATTTTAAATAATAAATCATATTTATTATTACATCTCTCATGTGCAAGTTATTTTAACTTATTTGACTTGAAAACGAAAAAGATATATGTTATTCCTAAGCTGACTTATCAAAAACGACCCACTAAATCACGTTTTCACGACTCGGACTCTAAAGCAATTTGATGTAAAACGACATTCCGGATAACTTTTTAGTTTTGCCCGAGACCCGAAAACAATCAGAAAGTGACTGAAATGCCCTCGCAAGATTATAGAAACAAGAAAATAATTAAATTATATTTAATTAACATTTTTTATTAAATAAAAATATTTAATAAACTAGTCATCATTTTATTCAGTGACGTTTGTTGAAGACGCAAATATTCGAGTAAAAGATCATTTTACGGACAAAGTTTATCAGTAATATACAAATAAATAATAAACGTTTTAAATAAATTTTATAAAACGTTTATGAAAATTAGTCGAGTGAATACTCGTTTTTATGGGGAAAATGATTTGGAAAACAATGGCGCAAGTTTCGTGTCTTGAATCATCCGTTAAGTCGCTCAAACGAGTCCCGAACCACTATTTTACAAAATAATACTCAAAAGTTACACTTTTGGTCCCTGAGGAAACATTTACAAATTAACCCTCATCTATTTGTAACTTGTCATTTTTTTATATCTATATATATATATATATATATAAAGTTATAAATTTCTTTTCATTATATATAAATAACAATCACCATAAGCATCTCTCTCTCTCATTTTTCCGGCCAGCCACCGCCGCCGGCCACCACCCAACCGCCGCCGGAAAAGTTTTCCGGCGAGTTTTCCGGCCGAGTCCAAAAATGTTTCTCATCACCCGATCTACCCGATCCCCACCACCACGCGCCTCTGTTGGAATAAATACTTTACAAGAGTTAATAATGCCAAGGTATAACTAACAGTACTAATGGAGTTAGTACTGCCAATACATACTTAGTACTGCCAGAGTTAGTTAATACTGCTAGAAGAAAGATTAATATGCTGTGGTTCAAAGTCTGCTAACTTGGGTATAAGGAGCATGGTAGATAAATTAAGGAATGTGTTATAATCTTTTTTTAGGGAAGATTTGTATTATCAATTTAATTGGGTACTGGTCCTAAAAGTTGGTAGTTTAAAAACTTGTAAAGGACTCCTGTGGTATATAAAAGGAGATACTTTAGGTTAAGGTTTAAGATACATATACTTAGATACATTCGCTTAAAGAGATAGAGAATACATCTTAGAGAAAGATTGTAATAGCTTCAAGGTTTGTACAAGAGTACTCGTATTATTATTCTAATAATATTGAAGCAGTTTGTGTTTTATTCATTGTTCTTTGGTTGTTACTGTTTCATTGATAAATACCTCTAGAGTATCAAAGTGTAGATTCCGCATTCACTTTGATATACAAACAAAGTCTCTACCGTTGTTATTTTGGATTCATCCAAGGTAACAAACACTTTACTATGTAAAGAATCGATCAAGGCGTGGGATCAACAAGTGGTATCAGAGCCTGTGCTTTGAGAAACTTTGATCTAGAAGTAATGGAGTTGGAGAATTCATAGAACAATGCCTTGGCTAAGCTTCCCAAGCTCAAACTCGGGGAGTATAAGATGTGGGAAATCAGAATCAAACAGGATTTTCAGATCCAAGATTACGCTCTATGGGAGGTCGTAGAGAATGGGAATTCATGGGTACCTATTCCTGTAACAACACTAGAATCTGGTCCATCAACTGCATTGAAGATGATTGTGCCTTCTACTGCTAAAGAAAAGACGTGTAAAAAGAATGATGTAAAGGCAAGAAGTCTACTGCTCATGGCACTGCCCAATGAGCATCAACTTACCTTCGATTAGTATGGTGATGCTTAATCAATGTTTACTGCTATTAAAGCTCGGTTTGGAGGGAATGAAGCAACAAAGAATTCACAGAAGGCCTTGTTGAAACAACAGTATGAAAACTTTAATGCTTCAAGCTCAGAATCACTTGATTCTATCTTCAACAGGCTTTAAAAGCTTGTTAGTAGATTGGTAATTCTGGGTGTAGTTACTTCTCCTGAGGATCTAAATGTAAAATTCTTAAGGGGCTTACCTGCTGAATGGGATACACATGTTGTGGTTTGGATGAACAAACCTGATTTTGATACTATGGGTTTGGATGATTTGTACAACAATTTTAAAATTGTTGAACAAAAGGTTAAGAAATCTGCTGGTACAAGCAATGATGATAAGAACTTGGCGTTTCTAACTACTTCAGGTGCAAGCAATACTAATCATATTAATACTGTTAAGCCTGAAGTTAGTACTGCTACCACAAAGGTTAACACTGCTAGTACTAAAATTAGAATTGCTAGCTTTAGTGATGCCACAGTATATGCCTTTCTATCAACTCAACCACAAGGGTCTTTACTAGTTCATGAAGATCTTGAGCAACTTCATGATGATGATTTAGAAGAAATGGATCTAAAGTGGAATATGGCACTACTAAGCATGAGGGCAAGGAAGTTCTATCAGAGAACTGGAATAAAAATTATCATTGATGGAAGCAATACTGCTGGGTATGATAAATCAAAGGTAGAATGTTTCAATTGCTATAAAATGGGACATTTTACCTGAGAATGCAGAGCACCAAGGAGTAAAGACCAAAGAAATTGGAATCAAGGTAGCTCATCAAAGGCAGTATGGATTGAAGATGCTTCTGAAAAGGCAATGTGTGCTATAGATGGTGCTGGATTTGATTGGAGTGACATGACAGAGGAAGAAATTCAAGAAAACATGGCTCTCATGGCATTCTCAGATTCTGAGGTAACAAATGATAAATCTTGTACTAAATCTTGTTTAAAAAACTATGAAGCTCTAAAAAAATAGTATTTTGATTTGCTTGTTAAATTAAGTGATACTGATTTTAAAGCAGCTATATACAAAAGAGGTTTAGCAACTTTTAAAAGGTTAAATTGTTAAATATAGAGAACATGAAGTTCTTTTCTCTAAGGAAATTGCTTTAGTTAAAAGAAGTGTAGGTAGCAAAGAATATCAGATGGGATTACTTAGGGCTGAACTTGAAAAGGTTAAACAAGAAAAGGAGGGGTTTGAGTTTAAGATTGCAAAGTTTGATAAATCTGCAAAAGACTTAGAACAGTTGTTAGGAAGTTAGATAACTGAAAAGAGCAAAAAGGGTTTTGGTTATAATGTTGTCCCCTCACCTCATCCTTTGATTCTTAATAGACCAACACCTTTAGACTTATCTTATTCAGGTCTTGAAGAATTCAAAAAACTTGAGGTTAATGAGTATGGTCCTAGGGATTCTAGTTTAAAGCCTACCATTGGTTGTGATAAAGAGTCAGATAATTCTAAGGAGAATATTGATGACTTTTTGGAACAACATCAAAAGATTGATACTGAAACTAGCTCTGTTAAGTCTTCACTTAAGGTAGACAAAGATTGGAAAGAAAAGTTTTTCTGTCCTGCTAATCATGTTAGGAAAGTAGAACTTAAGAAAGTTAGAGAGAATAATGATTCTCCAATTATTGAAGATTGGGTGTCAGATGATGAGGATGATGATGAGCCTAACCCTAAGGTTGAAAAGAAAACTGTTATACCTACTGCTACTAAGAAAGAGTTTGTTAAACCTGAAAAACCAGTTAGGAGGTCAGTTAGGTATGCAGAGATGTACAGGTCACAAAGACCTAGAGGAAACCAAAGGAATTGGAATGGTCAAAAATCCAATCAGTTAGGATGTAACTTTGTTTTTAATAACAAGGCATGTTTTATCTGTGGAAGTTTTGATCACATTCAATACAACTGTCCTAACCAACAGAGGAAAAGAATAGTAAGTGGAAATAATTATAACAAAAAGGATAATGACTACTATTCTAAAACCTCTCATCCCAGTGCACACAAACATATGGCTCCAAGAGCAGTCTTAATGAAGACTGGCCTAAAATCTGTTAATACTGCAAGGCCTGTTAATATTGTTAGGTTTGTTAACACTGGTAGACCTTTTAGTACTGCTAGGTCCTTTAATACTGTTAGGCCTTCTTATACTGCTCACCCCAAATCAACAAGTCATTGTGCTAGACCAAGGACATATTTTCAAAATCAAGCACAATCAACTGTTCACAGGCCCTTTTACAAGAGAACAGCATTAACAAAAAGGTGTTTTAATCAAAGGTTTAATACTGGTAGGCCATTTAGATCAACTGTTAATACTGTCAGGGCAAGGGGGTTTAATGATGTTAAGCCCTCAGCATGTTGGGTTTGGAGACCCATCAAACCCAATGGTGCATCGCTGGTTTTCAACAAATATAATTACATTGATGTACGAGGCAGATCCAAGTCAGTAATGTCTTGGGTCCCCAAAGAAAACTAACTTCATAAGTTTTATGTGCAGAGCAATTCACAACTAAATGATAAAGGATTTGTTGATAGTGGATGCTCAAGGCACATGACTGGAAACATAACCCATCTTTCAAATTTCAAAGACTTTGATGGAGGTTATGTTACTTTTGGTAGAGGAGCATATGGACACTGCTAGTTATAATTAGTACTGCAAGTTATATTTAAAACTGTTTGTCAAAACTGTTACTTATAGTTAGTACTGCTAGTTATTTCTATATCCTGTTAGTACCATTTAATACTGTTAAACAAGAAAAATGGTTAGATTTGATATTGAAAAACATAGTTCCTAAAGGATAGTTTAACTTGTCTAGTTGCAAACGGTACATCTGAAGATTCAATGCTATGCTTAGAAGGGCTTGTTAAATATAAATTTTAAGAATATTATTTAAACTTGTCAAAGAAAATCTTGTAAGAGATCTGCCTTTAAAAAGATTTGAGAATGACCAAACATGTGTTGCCTGTCTTAAAGGCAAGCAACACAGAGCCTCTTGTAAGACCAAGGCCTTTAATCCCATTACTAAGCCATTGTTTATGCTGCACATGGATCTCTTTGGTCCAACTTTTGTTAGTAGCCTAATGCATAAAAAGATTGTTCTGTAGTCACTGATGATTATAGTAGATTTTCATGGGTTTTCTTTTTATCAACTAAGGATGAAACAAGTGAGATCCTTAATTTTTTTTATCAAAGAAGTAGAAAACCTAGTGGATAAGAAAGTAAAAATAATCAGAAGTGATAATGGGACAGAGTTTAAAAACAAAGTGATGGATGATTTCTGTAGGGAAAAAGGTATTAAAAGAGAATATAGTGTAGCTAGGACTCCTCAGCAAAATGGTGTGGCTGAAAGGAAGAATAGGACACTCATTGAGGCTGCTAGAACAATGTTAGCTGACTCTAAGTTACCTACCACATTTTGGGCAGAAGCAGTTTTTACTGCTTGAATCTGTAAGAATAGGGTCTTAATAGTCAAGCCTCATAACAAGACTCCTTATGAACTCTTTAGAGGTTTTAAACCAGCTATAGGATTCATGAAACCTTTTGGATGTCATGTTACTATTCTCAATACCTTAGATAAGTTGGGCAAGTTTGATGGAAAGAGTGATGAAGGTTTCTTTGTTGGATATTCTTAGTAGCAATGATTTAGGGTATACAACACTAGAACCAGGAAAGTTCAGGAAAACTTGCATATTGGGTTCTTAGAGAATAAGCCTATGATAGAAGGAAATGGTCCAAAGTGGCTGTTTGATCTTGATTCTCTAACCCAATCAATGAATTATGTACCAGTGGTTGCAGGAACATTTTCTAATGACTTTGCAGGTATACAAGGAGTTTCTGAGTCTAGTACATCTTCTCAACAAGATCAAGATTGCATTATAATGCCAATTTGGAAGGATGCTTCATATTTTGGTAATAATGCACCAAGATCTGTTGCTGATGCTCCAATACAAGATAAAGATAGGGTACAAGATGAGAATGATGCTACAGAAAAGTCTCCTGAAGATAGCAGTCTTGAGGATAATGGTACTGCTGATCAACAAGTTAATACTGCCAGACCAGAAGTTAATACTGGTAGTAGAGATGTTAGTACTGCTGTCCCTGAAGTTAATACTGCTACCCCTGAAGACTTGGTAGGCCCTAGTCATGCATCTGAAGACACACAAGTGGAGGACCAAGAAATTGAATTGGGGAACATTCCACAATCTTATGCAGTACCTACCACTCCTCACACAAGAATTCACAAAGATCACCCAATTGATCATGTGATTGGTGATGTGCAGTCATCTGTTCAGACAAGAAGAATGACATCTTCTTACTCTGAACTAGGATTTCTTAGTGCTATATATGAAGGGAAGACTCATAAGGACCTTCATACATGTCTTTTTGCTTGTTTCTTCTCTCAGGAAGAACCAAAAAAAGGGTCTCTAAAGCTCTTAGTGATCCATCATGGGTAGAAGCAATGAGGTGGAACTCCTACAGTTCAACTGCCAAAGGTTGAGATTCTTGTGGTTTACTAATGGTTCATGAGAAATTGGTACAAATCGTGTTGGGTTTGGTGGGGTGGGTGGGGGGTATACTGAACAAAAAGATGAAAGGGGGATTGTCATCAGAAACAAAGCAAGACTTGTTGCTTAAGGACATACTCAAGAAGAAGGCATAGACTATGATGAAGTCTTTGCACCTGTGGCTAGAATTGAGGCTATAAGAATATTCATGGCTTATGCTTCTTTATGGGCTTTTGGTTACTAATTGGATGTCCATAAGTGCTTTCTGTTGGTCAGATTGTAGAGGAGGTCTATGTATGTCAACATCCAGGTTTTGAAGATCCTGGACCATCTGATAAAAGTTATAACGGTAGTGAAAGCATTATATGGACTGCATCAAGCACCAAGAGCTTGGTATGACACTTTGGCCAATTATCTCTTGTGCAATGGTTTTCAAAGAGGAAAGATTGACCAAACATTATTCATCAAGAGACAACAGGGACATATCTTGCTTGTTCAAATCTATGTGGATGACATTATCTTTGGATCTACAAAGAAGGAGTTATGTGATGAGTTTGAAAGTTATGAAGGATAAAGTTTTCAGTCTATGGAGATCTTACTTCTTTTTGGGTTTACAGGTACCAACAGAAAAAGTAAGGCCATTTTTATCAAGTCAGATAAATTATGTCCATTGAGATTTTGAGGAAAGTACAACTAAACAGTGTGATAGTCTGCCTCTACTCAAACAGATTTGGGAAAAGCCTTTGGTTCAAGTTGGAGATGCTGCTGATGTTGATGAAACATCTTTATAGATTATGATAGGATCACTTTATTGTACTTACAACATCCAGGCCAGATTACATGTTTGCAGTTTCTGGAATGTGAAGGTTTCAGGTTTTCACAAAGGGACATTCCCATCTTTTAGCTGTTAAGAGGAATTTTTTAGGATACCTTAAAGGAAAACCATCTTTAGGACTTTGGTATCCTAAGGATTCTCCATTGGAATTAGTTGCTTACACTGATAGTGACTATGCTAGAGCTACACAAGATAGGAAGTCAACCACTAGAGGTTGTCAGTTTTTCGGAAATAGGCTAAGCTATGGCATTGCAAGAAACAAACTGTTGGTTGCCACTTCTACATCTGAGGCTGAATTTGTGGCTGCTGCAATATTGATGTGAGGACAGGCTTCTTGGATCAAAAAAACCTACCTGCAGGACTATGGGTACAATTTCATGAATTAATGTTATTTATATTGTAATACTAGTATATCTGTTAATCATGTTCAACATTCTTAAAACAAAACATATAGAGATTAGGCATCATTTTATAAGAGACTGCAATGCTAAAAAGTTGATTCAAATGGCTAAGATTGACACTGAACATAATGTAGCAGATCTTCTTACAAAAGGTTTTGATGCTGGTAGATTTCAGTACTTGGTCTCAAGTATTGGAATGCTCAATCCCTAAATGACCCCCCAATATCTAATTGTTTTGTTTGGTAAAGTTTGTTAAAAGTTTGTACTGATAAGTCTTTGTATATTAATTGCTGCTAGTTATAATCAGTACTCTGCTAGGTTATATTTAATAAATGTTTTGTTAAAACTGTTACTTATAGTTAGTACTGCTGGTTATATTTCTATTCGACTATTAATCTGTTTAGTAACATTCTAATATGCTAAACAAGGGGGGATAAAATAAAAAAACAAAAAAAACAAAAAAAATAGGTTAGATTATGTTTCTCTTGGTTTTAAGCTAACTCTTTCAGGAAACATTGAAGTTATATTGGTTATCAATGAATGCATTAATTTGAGGGGTGGATGTTGTTTGTTCTAAAAGTGTTGTTTTAAAACCACAACACAATTGGTCATCAGTTCTCATTGTCTTATAGACATCAGTAATTGACTAGTCCAGAGCAAACGACTATGGTAAAGACTATCAAATCCGTTGATTTGTTGATAGGTTTACTCAAAATCTATTATGTTTATCAATGCCACCATGTTTTTACATGAAGCATTGGCTAGTACAAAGCCAAAAAGCTATTGTTAAAGACTACTCAAATCCGTAATGGCTGTAGTTTGCCAAGAAAATATACTTGTGTGAATTTGTGTAAGCCAAAAGAAAAGAGAGAATTGGTGAGATTAAAAACAGAATGAGAGATGTGTGAAAAACAGTAACTGGGTAATAGTGAGTTAAAGATTTGAGAGATAAAATGAGAGATTAAAAACAGAAAAGAGAGAGTGTGGTGAAGTTATTTTTGTCTAATACAAAAACTTTGGAGTTTGTACTGCTTTTGGGTGGTGAAGTTTATAATGCTAGGCTTATTTTAGTATGCTAGACAAAAATTAGTACTGTGGATGTGTGTTAGGACTGTTTGGCCATACAGATTTTTTATTAATTATAGAAAGCCGTTGAGAATATTTCCGCCAATTACCTATGATATAGGGTTGATTTGGATTTAGTGATCTTTTCTTATATATGTTTAGTTTAATCACGATAACTCAATTTCTTTAAGTCACGATCAAACATATCTCAACGTTTCTCTATTTAAATTTCAATTAACTTCTCCAGCCTTTTTTTATTCATCCACGATCCATATCCACACGATTACTCACACTTTTTATTCATGGCAAATTTGGATTTTTGTGACAAGCTACAAACATGGTAGTATTTTTCGAGTAATCTTCAGGAAGTGCAGGGTTTCATAAGTCATCAATTTCCTAATTCAAGTCACATTTGCTATGACACCTCACAAAGAAGCTAGTGTTTACTATTTCTTTTATTAAACATTTTGGTGGTCTGTGAAGCTACTACTGATGTTAATGGAGATGTCCAGATTACTGATACCATTGAGGTCACTCAATGATCTATCACCGAAGCATATTTTAAGACGGACATCTCTGTTGGATGATTCAATGCATGGTATTATTCTATACCCTACTCGGAGATTTTTTGGAGCAATTGGCACTTATGGGTAATCACACGATTTAGATAAGTTACTTTTCAAAAGGGTGCCTTTTTCACCTCTATGGAGGTTTCTTATTCACAATTTTCCTTCATTGCCTTAGCCCAAAGGGAAGACTGCATGGGAGCATTTTAGTAGTAACATTGCAATGCTGTTATCTGGTTTAGCTACAATTATGGAAAATTTAACTTTCTAGATTGATTTTTTAAGCATATGGTGTCCAAAATTTCTAGCCACTATAGTTTTTCATGTTCCCTTGGGTCATTTAAATATGCTTAGATATGCAGAGGAACAATTTCAAACAACCACTCAAGAAACATATCCTGTACCCTCTCTTAGTATCTAAAGTCTAACCAATATGATAGTGGCCGGGATATTCAAGGCCAGGAGTTGAGTTATTCATACTATGCTAGATGTTTCTGAACCTTCCACTTCACCTTCAAGAATCACATCCTCACCTTCCCACTCACATGAACCTTCACCCTCACCTGAACCTTCCCCTTCACCTGAAGTCATTTGAACACTCACCTGATCATACCACTGCTGCACCAACACAACCATCACCAACACAACCAGCTACCAACACAACCTTACCAACACAACTCAATTAGAGAGAATCACCATTTTATTACTCCCATGACTCACCTCTCCATGCTGTTTACTCACATGGAAGTGATGAGGGTAGCTTGAAACTAAATGAATTGACGAATTTGGTTACCAAACTATCTGAGAGGATTGGAGTCTTGGAGATGACTTGAGGAAGACAAAGAAAACTTACAGTTCTGCTTTCACTAAGCTCATTCTCAAGGTCAAGAAATTAGAGGCTAGAGTCAAGATTGGGAAAGCAAGGAAAAGAGCTAAGGTTGTCCTTTCTGAAGATGATGAAGATGTTGAAGATGATTCTTCCAAACAGGGGAGGAAATTATCTGATGCAGAGGTTCAAGAGAAAGCAAGTACTGAAACTGAACCTATTATTCAAGAAGTGACTCCTACTGAAGTCATTCAAGATCAAGAAAGCAGTGAGAAAGGGAGTGCTGGTGCAACAAAAGGTACTGCTAGTGAAGTTCCAGTGGTTAGTACTGCTGAGGAAAATATTAGTACTGCTGGAAGAACTGTTACTTATAGAAGAAGGAGTGAAGAGCAAAGGACAAGAAAAGACAAGGGAAAAGCAATAATGATAGAGTCTGAGCCCAAGAAAAAGTCTAAGAAGGAGCTTGAACAAGAAAAGTTGAGTTTTGCTGAAGCCATTAGATTGCAAGAACAAATAGATGAAGAACAAAGGGCACATTATTGAATAGATAAAAAGAAAATTGCTAGACAGGGGATGAAGAGGAAAGGCAATGAGCATGTATGAAGCCTAGTATACTAAGAAGATAGATTGGAATGATTCCTTTAGTATAATGGCTTTCCTTGCTCTAAAGATGAAACCAAAGACAATTGCCCAGGCAAGGAGAAATATGATCAAATACTTGAAGAATCAGGGAAACTACAAGATTAGTGATTTCAAGGGAATGTCTTATAATGAGATTAGGTCAATCTTTGAAAAGGTTTGGGATTTTAATCAACATATTGAGCCTATGGATATGGAGCATGGAAGTGAAAAGATGAAGTCTCCTAAAACGATTGAAGAAGAAGATGTTGATACTCAAAAAGAAATGAAAGAAGTTGTTAAAGAATCTGGAGCAAAAAGAAAGAAATCTCTTCCTAGAAAAGAAGGACTGTTAAGAGACAAAAGTTGGAAGAAGATGCTGAGAAGGAAGAACTCAAAGGGTTTTTAGATATAATTCCAAGAGAAGATGTTACAAAAGATGTTGAATCTCTCTCTACAAAGTATCCAATTGTGGATTGGAAGACTTCAACTTGACAGAACAAACCAATAGTGTTTGTAAAACAAAGTAAAAAGGAAATTGCGTCAACTAGCTTTGTTAAACCCGTAGTCCCTCAAACTCATTTTGCAAACACTCGAGGTCTTCAAACACCCATTAGAAGTGTGGAAACAACATACCAAGGACATCACTCGGGCTCTCACAATGGATTTGAATACACACGACCTCGAGTTGACCCTAGACCTCTTTTTCCCACACCACATATGAGACCTTCAAACTCAATTGCTCGAAGACCTTCTTCTCAAAACAACCGTTCTTCCGAAAGAAGGAGTTTTCACAAAAACCAAAGGTCTATGCATCATCAACCTAACACTTTCCAAAGGAGAGAAAACTCCTACCCAAAATAAAGGCTAAAAACACCTTGGAGCGTTGGACCAAACTTTCAAAACTCCCATGATTTTCAAAACAATCCTTGGTCCGCGTTCTCAAGGTACGACCTACATAAACTATGTGCTTTACTACAAGACCCAAGAATGGTTAACTTGGGAAACATATTTGCTAACCACAATGGACCCATCAAACAATGGGTACCACAACCATGAATTCATATTTGCTTATAGGTGTGTCTTAAATGCGATATACTACCAGAGATTAGATTGTGGATAGTGGCTGCACTAAGCACATGATCGGGAATAGAAGATTGTTTACTTCGTTAAAGGCGTATGATGGCAGACATGTCATATTTGGGAGCAACCTAAAGGGCAAGGTCGTCAGTGGAGGTAATATTTCTCATGACTCCATTACAATTACCAATGTTAAGCATGTTAGTGGTCTACCTTTTAACTTGATTAGCGTAGGTCAATTGTGTGACGATAATTACTTAGTTAGCTTTACTAAAGAAGATTGTGCTATTTGTAAAAATGGTAAAACACTAGCTAAAGGTCTTAGAAGAAATGGTTTATATACGTGCAAATTAGGAGATAACTCCAAACAACAAATTTGTCTTACATCCATGGTGGATAACTCAATGCTTTGGCATAGGAGGTTAGGTCACGCCAATATGAGGTTAGTTTAAAACTTAGCTTCCAACGAGCTAGTAAGGAACCTACCAAAGGACTAGATAATGAAAACAACAGGACTATGAAAGAAGTGTAAACTACTAGGTTTTAGAGTTGTTACACTTAGATTTGTTTGGTCCATCTTTAATTCAAAGTGGTTCGCTATCTAATCTTTATAATTATCTTGATGTGGAACTATTCCCCAGTATCCAGTTAATTAATTCTTTCCACATCTTCCTTCCCCCATCCTCTAAGTTTCCACCGACTTCCCTCCTCTCCCCCTCCACTTTGCCGATTTCTCTAAGTTATTATTACTCTTATTTCTAAAATTCCATACTTTACGATCCCCCGCTTTCCCCTACTTTTTTTCAAGTTTTATTTTTCCATGACTTTCCATTTTCCATCCAGCAGGATGAATCTCAACAAATAATTACTTAGGAGTTTTAGGTCATTCAGCTAGTATTGACAGCTTCATCGATATCTCTACGCTCAATAAGCTGCACCTCAATTTAAAAAAATAACCAGCTAGAATCCTCTAAAATACCCTTCTAAGACAATCATTACTTATGTTTAACTTATATCCTAACTCACACTAGAATATGAACAAATATTTTGATTTATCTATTATTTACTTATTCTAATTTAATTCGTTACCTAAAGTAAAATATATAACCATGTTCTCATCTTTATAATTAGCAGCTGCACTGTACATATTTGGATACGGTCTAACAAAAACTTCCTATTAGGATCATAAAAGTGTTATAAATTTTATTCTACTAGCGCACAATATTAAAAAATTTTTATCAAATTTATCAATACCTATTTCTTAAGCCTTATCCTTGATACTTGTTTTGTTCCTTAAGGTCTATATGAAAGTATACTCTCTGCATTTTTTTCTTTCCAATTGAGTACTACTATTAGACATAAATTCATTCTAAAATTTCCTACTATAACTAAGTACTTTACTTATGCAATACGATTGTGATTATCATTCTCTCTCAATTCCTCTACATAAGCTTCTCTTCTTAACTTTCTTACTCTTTTCTCCTTCTTTCTACTTCCACTACCTCATACTTAACACTAACCTAACTTTTCTTACTCTCTATCCTTTCTTTTTCTCTACATCTCTTGTTTATCTTTCCAAGTCTTTTTTCTCTCACAATATCTTTTAAAAAAAACTTTATTTACAAATTCTATTCTTCTCTATATTTTTTTTTCTTCTCTTAATTCCTTCCACTCCACTACTCTACCTGTATTCTCTATACCTCTCTCCCCATAATCTCTTCTGATCTCTCTACTCTTTTTTCGTTTTTCGTTTCTATTTTATCTTCAATTTTCTTCTATTTTTTTCTCCTTTTTCTTCTACTCTATTTCCCCTTTCTTTTCTTTCTTTACTTTCTTTTTTTTCTTCTCTATCTTCTATAAAATAAAAAAATCTTCTCTTTCATCAAAAAACATCCTCCATTACAAGTACTCCTAACTTTCTGATATCTTACATTCGTGCCAAAATAAAAAAAAACAAATCACCCCGAATGCACCCACTAAACACACAACACTAAGTAGACCTCAGAGTCAAAAACAAGGCAAAAAACCAAAAAAACAAACACACCCAACACCACCCGCCGACACCAACAACACAACACAGTACTATACAACCAACATCACACCACCCCCCCACAACACCCACCCCCCACTTAACCACACAACACTCACATCACACCCCCCACCTTAAACACACAAAACAACAGAACAAAACCAACACCAAAATAACAAAAAACAAACACAAAACACACCTCTGCACCAACACACCACACCAAACCCAAAACCAACCAAACGAAATACAACTCTCAAGAACAACTAATAACAGAAACCAAAACCCCACCCCCCCAGACAAAACCCCAAGACATAACACAACCCATACACACAAAAGCCAACCAAAAACCCCAGACCCAACCACCAAAAAAACAAACACTACCCACAACCACCCACACCAAACCACCCCCCACCAACACCAACACAACAAACACAAACAATAAAACATAACTCATTAAACAACAAAAACGATCAAAAAACCAAACACCAACAATCAAAGAAAGCAACAATAAACAACACGACTCTCATATCCAACAAAAGCAAGAACAAACCAAACACAAAACCATCCCCCGCCAACACAAACACAACAAAACAAACAAATATAAAAACAAACAACACAACCCCACTCCAAACAACGAAAAACCACCAACAGAAAGCAAATCAAACAACTACACCAGAATCAATAACTCAACCTTGACGTATCAAAAACGACTTCCCAACCCCATAAATAAAAATCAATAACCCCCCCATACCACACCCATACCCCACCCCAACCTCCCCATAAGTATCCCCCCACCCCGAACGCCACACCCCTCCCCCAATCAGAGAACCACAAAAACGTACCACCCCCCCACCAACGCCTCACCCAACTACAACCCGCCTCCCCCTCCACAAACACGCCAACTCCCCAATCCACCCCCTCCCCACCAAGAAACAAACCCACACCCAACAAACCACCCACCAACCCAAACACCCCACAACCACTCCCAACCTAACCCCAAACCCCCACAAACCCCCACACCCCTAACAACACCAATAAAACAGACTCAACCACCCCCCCCAGCCAGCCCACCAACCCAACCTCCCCCCCCCCCTCCCCACCCCACACACACCCCCCCCCACACACAACGCGCACCCCCAAAAAACAACACCCCCCATACAACCCCAACACAAAAACCGCCACAACACCCAACACAACACACCCCACCACCCCCACCCCCACACAAAACAAAACACCCACCCATATACCCACCCCCACAACGAAGCCCACGACTACCAAAGCACTCAACAACCCAAACCCCCCCCACAAAACCAAACACAACCCCCCCCCCTCACAACACCCCCACCACCACCCAACCCAAGAAACA
This sequence comes from Tanacetum coccineum, assembly GCA_026074375.1. Taxonomy (NCBI): domain Eukaryota; kingdom Viridiplantae; phylum Streptophyta; class Magnoliopsida; order Asterales; family Asteraceae; genus Tanacetum; species Tanacetum coccineum. The sequence goes on along the minus strand of BQNB010051346.1, from coordinate 11,520 downwards.
CAAAAACAACACCCACCCAAAGACAACCCCAAAAAAACACAATACCCCGACACACCAAACCCGATACCCCCCCCAAAACAAAAAAAAAAAAAAAACAAAACAACCACACCAACAAAACAAAACAACCCAACAAAAAATACCAAACAACATCACCAAAACCACACAAACAAAACAAAACAAACGAAACCTAACAAAACCAAACATAACACTCACACACACATCACAAACCAAACAACAAAACAAATACACACAACCAATAAACAACAAAACAAACCACCACAAAACAAACAAAAAACAAACCAAACCATAACAACAAAACAACAAAACCCACCAGTCACTAAAACCACTTAAACAACACACAAACACAGAACAACACCAAAACAAACAAAAACACAAACAAACACAACCACGGACAAATAAGCACAGAATACAAACCCCGCCTCTCCCGACCTCAAGCATTAAAATCTTTCTCTCATATCAAACCTAACATAACAAAACAAAACAAACAAAACAAACAAAACAAACCAAACAACACTTGCTAACACACTACCAAACATAGCCTACAATCACAAAACACAACAAACAACCAACCCACAAACACATCAAACACCCCCCTCACACAACACACTAAACACAACCCCAAACAACCAACTAAAACAACACAACCCCCAACACCCAACGCCACAAACACACCCACACACCATCCATCCAACTCCTCAACCAAACAAACATACACAACTACCTAAACACACAACAAAACAACATAACAAAACCACTAAACACAAAACACACCCCGCTCAACCCACAACACCCTAACACACCCAACACCCCCACATAAACACAAACTATACATTACATATAACAACCACATCCTTTGCTCGCACTTCTTTTGTGCCTATTGTTCTTTGTTCTTCTGTTCAGGTAACGGGTGGGGGTTGGGGGGGGTTGGCGGTGGTTGAGGGTTGGCTGTGTGTGTGGGGGCTTTCCTGTTTCGTGGTTCTTTCTTTCCTTTCTATTTCACTTTCTTTTCTTTAAAGAATAAAAAAAAAGATCTACGTGGCTGAGGAAACACGATGCTCTCTGGGTGCAGCTCGTTTACAACTTGTTTGGGTGTTGGGGGGGGGGGGTTTAGTATGTGAACTGTCTGTTTGGATGATCTGCGGTATGTTATATTGATGGGGGGCAGGGATTGGGGTAGTAGGGGGGGAGGTGGTTTCGAAGAGGGGCGGGATGCGGGCGGGTTGTTTAGGTGGGGGTTGGGGGGCAGGGGACGCTGCTGGGAGTGGGGGGCGAGGGAGGGGTGCACGATAAGCAAGGTTTAAGATTATAAATGGGGCCGTGCTATAGGACCCTTCGGGACAAGATAATCCAACACATGTAGGAAAAGGGTGCAGGTCGATAAATCCTAAGGGACAGAGGGGGTGGAGGACAATACATTAGAGGAAAGACACGCCAAATAAACACCAACAGACTAGGAGAGCAGATCGACCGAAACACCCCCCACTTAAGTGAACGCCTCCCTCCAATACCCAGATTTGGCTGGAACTCGCCAAGGCCAGGGCGGCGGGCGGGCGGCACGAAAGCATGCTAAACATCAGCCAGTGGGTAGAAAACAACGTCGGCCTTAGGGGGCGAACACGACTGAGAGTAAGTCCTCGCTCGAGAAGGATGCGATCTACCAACCCCCCCATCCAGAACACACAGAGAATCATCACGAGGAAAACACAGGCCACTACACCATCACAAACACCCTGGACATTTTGGGGGGAGACACAAAATGTGTATGCAACAACACTCACACCACCTTTCACACGACCGTTTTAACCTTATTGGATAAAATACTTTAAAAGCTTTTGTTACGAACACGTTGGTTGCTTTTTACTATGGATACAAAGTGCTTTAAAACTTTACGTATTTGCCAAGTTTTTCCTTATTGACACGTATTACACATTATCAAGAACCGTTAATTACTTTATGTAAGCATGAATGTTGTGAATATATCTATTAGGGTTGACACCCCCGTCCGTGTTCTGGCTTAGTACATGGCCAGCGGGGGCATTATCATTTGAGGTAGTACTTGGGTGTTTTGGTAAAACATCAAAGTTCGAGACAAATCTAAAAGACTAGGATTTACACAACATGTTAAGGCTTCGGTGTCATGAGCTTAGGGCAATAGTAATATTTTTGTGATATTGTATGTGTTACAATAGTCACACACACTCAGAAACATTGTGGTTCATACTACTTTTATTAAACGCCATTGATTACTAAATACTTTTCATGATACTGTTAGTGATCACTAAACTCTTTTGGTCCTCGTAAATACTTTACTTAAACCTATGAACTCACCAACTTTATGTTGACATTTTAGCATGTTTTTCTCCAGGTCTTTAATTGCTTGTTAGCAGTTAGAGTTTTTGCATCTCGGGAGTCTTTTTCGTGCATCACTTTGATCATTTGTCTATCTTTCGAACAATTTACTACTTTGTGTTAAATATATTAAATGTACTTGATTGAAAACTCAGTTTTACTTTAATGTAACAAATGATCAAAATTTTAAAACGTCCATTTAGTGGTCGTTCTCTCATACCTTGTGTTGTGTATATTATGAAGTCACGCCTCCGGTTACCTATTCCACTGCGACATATTTTGGGGGTGTGACAGATTGGTATTCAAGCCAAGGTTATAAAGAGCTAGGTTGCATCTTTAGGCCTAGACTATAACCGAAACATGAAAACAAATTTTAAAAAAAGCTTTAGACATATCACTAGTATAACTAAGACGAGTGTTGCGTCATTAGACCTTAGTTAACAAAGCCTGATCACCTTTGTTCAAACTCAGGACATATCATGCTATATTGGGTTCATTATATTAGAGTTATGTTTAAATCGATTTTATACGTACACGGTCGAAAAGCAAACATTTTGTGTGAGTGTGCATAAGCATTGCATCATAAACGTTATGTTGCATCATAAGTCTTCCGCGCGCATAATCACTGAACTGTCCTACATGCTCATTCACTTGAACGACTTCTAAATCAATGCTAAAACTTTTGCTAGACATTGTAAGTGACACAGTGGTCGTTAAAATTTTCATGACATTACATAATACCGTTTTATATAACATTTAAACTTGTCATAGTCTGCTGGTCTCACTAGTTGCTTCACTATTCAACTCTAAGTTTGAACACCCATCCTATACTTTTGAAACACCTACGTTATCTTGTAACCCATAGTCTGGAAACATGCCGATTAGTTTGAAAACGAATTAAACCCATCACCTAGAAACATCTTATTTTTGGAACACGACTTTTGGAAACACGACTTTATATCGTCTCACTCTTCCTTACTTTTTGTGATTTGTAGAAACATGCCGACAACAAGACAAGGTCTAAGTTCTGCCACCATCGAGTGACTGAAAACCCAACGTGTAACTGAGGCGATAGCAGCTTATGAAGCAAACCGAAACAAAATAAATTCAACCCAAACTAAAGTTAGTGGTAGTGCTGGTGGAGTAGAGCACACTACTCGAGGATGCTCTTACAAGGCGTTTCTGAATTGCCAACCCCAAAACGTCAACAGAATTGAAGGAGCAGTTGGCTTAACAAGGTGGTTCGAAAAGACGGAGTCCGTGTTCCACATCTGCAACTGTGAGGAGAATTATCAAGTGAAGTATGCTACCTGTACCCTGTTAGATAATGCATTGACATGGTGGAACTCTCACATGAAGAGAGTGGGGATTGATACTGCTTATACAATGACTTAGAAGGAACTTATAAAGATGATGACCAAAGTATATTGTCCTATGAATGAGATTCAGAAGTTGGAGAATGAGTTGTGGAACCTAACTGTTAAGGACAATGATGTTGTTGGTTATACCCAATGTTTTGTAAGAGTTGGCCCTTCTATGCTCGAAAATGGTTCCAGGTGAGGAAGAGAAAACCGAGAGGTACATTTGGGGTCTCGCAAACAACATTCAAGGAAATGTGACTTCAACTAGAACAACGAGACTTCAGGATACAATTCGAATGGCTAACAGCTTAATGGACCAGAAGGTACGTGATATTGCCATAAGAGATGCTGACAGCAAAAGAAAGTGGGAAAATGAGCAGGAAGAAAATCATTGCCAACAACAAAACAAGAGGCAAGAAGTGGGTAGGGTATACGTTGCTAGAACTAGTAACAAGACGGGCTATACTGGAATTTTACCACTATGCGACAAGTGTAAGCTTCATCACCACGGTACATGTCCCGTTAAATGTGGAAACTGCAAGAAGGTCGGCCACCAAGCAAGAGACTGTTGGACCCCTACCTCGGTGACATGCTATGGATGTGGTGGAAAGGACACACGAAAAGGTGCTACCCAGGATCAAAGAATCAGAATGGAGACAAAGAAGCTCGTCAGAACCTCGACATTGTTACGAGTACGTTCCTCCTCAAAAATCATTACATTCTCGTCTTAACTTTTACAAGCGCCAATAGGAGTTTCATATTCACTACTAATAGCCATCTCAATGATGTCGCCTCAAATTTCTCATTCACTTAGTGCTTGGTTAAGTTAGCTAATGACAAATCTTAAATTCTTCTTTTAAAACAATCCGTTACCCACACCTTTCCTCAAACACCTCATCATTGGATAACACAAACTAAATTTCAGGACAAAATTTTCTTAACAAGGGGAGACTGTGACAACTGGAAATTTTGGATTAAATAATTATCTATAAAACGTAAATTATTTTATTATTAACTTTCATTATTTTTACTTTTATAATTTTCATAGTCAATTTAACCTAAAACCGGGAAGTTGTCTCGCGTATACTGAAAAACATCTTCGGATGCGTTCCGACTTTGGACTAATTGTAGTCTACTCATATTATACATGTTATGTACATTTTTAAGTGTTACATAGGTCATGTACACTTACGTTTATGAACTTTATGTTTTTCGCGTACGTTTTGCGTTTTTAGCGTTTAGTGCATGTTCGGAACCTCGTAAATTCACCACCTTTGCATGTAAACCCATAATATCACCTCATGTACTTCATAATATAAAATTTTGAATTTTTCACCCCCCTCCTAGCTCCTTATACACGTTTACAAATTCAAACAAAAGAAAGAGACCATAATTTGAAACTAGACAAGAGCACATGTTTGTGTAAGCCTTAGAAAATGACATCTTCATGTGTCCCTTTCACTTATTTTGTTTTCTTGCTCTTCCTCTTGTGTCTAAGCTAACCATGTGACCAAACTTGAACCATGGTTAATCATACATACACCTAGCTCATCCTTGGCTCCTAACCCACGACACATATACTTGACCCAAACAAAATTGGTCTTGACTAGTCAAGCTTAAGAAAACCTAGAAACCTTGCTATAAAAACCCTATTATACACACACTAGGGTTTCATTATTTCACCAACACAAGAAAAGTTCTATCATCTCTTCATCTCATTCTCTTGCTCACGTCCCACTCTCCAACCACCTTAACATCACCATTTTTGCTTTCTTACAACATTCCTATAAGTTTACAAGTCTGTTTCAAGATCATTTCAAGGGTTGTTTAAGTTTTTCTTCAAGTATTCAAGAATCAAAAAGTTAGGGTTCACTTATTTGGGGTTGTTATTCAAGAACTTTGTGGGTTTATATAGATCTAATGTTCAATCTTATTTCTTCATCATTTGTAAGCCTCTCTTTGTTTTTTTTTCTTTATTCATCACATCTTTGTTCATATTTATGCATCTTTTCTTAAAATAATGTCACCATATGTTTGTGTAATGTTTTTATAAACTAATCAAATGGGTTTTCAAAAGATGGAAATATTTTTCTGGTTCTTGCACTTATCATGTTGTTAATATAGTATCTAAGTTAGATTTGTGATTAAACTTGATGTTTAGTGAAGTTGTAACAAATGGGTGGAAGAGTTAGGCTAGATTTAGTGTTGGTTTGTTGATTGAAAAATTAGCGAAGGGATAGGCTAGTTAAAGGAATCAAGAGATGCAGAAACTTCCACCCTGGGAAGTGAAGATGAAGAGTATACCATGGCGGTAAGGGACTTAAAAAAGTTCTTTAGAAGAAGAGTAAATTTTGTTAGAAAACCCTATGACGACAAGAAAGCTCTCCGTAAAGTCAAAGATGATAAGAAAGAAAATTGTTAATACAAATATTCGCGCAAAAATGATATTTGTATTTAATGATCTTCATGTTTTGATAATAACAAATATAATGTCATGCTACGTAAAAGTTTACGTAAACAACTTATTTAGTCAAAAGTTTACTTGACGACGACAAATCACTTAAGGTATGAATATGGCATTATTAAACATAGTTAATGATCAAAGAAAAATATTATCATTTGCATAAACCTTCTCTAATCAAATGATTTAAGTTAACACATGATTAATTATAAGCTAGTTATATTAATCATGTAAGACAAAATAAGATTAACTATAAGTGGAAACAATCTTTCTAAATCTTCCCAAATCTAGAAAATCTTTCCTTATTGGTGATAAGAAATATTTTGTTCTAGAAGAATCTAATAAACTAGTTTTAATAAGTACAAAACAATATTTTGTATAGATTTGGGGTTAATCACAAAATGACAAATGCTGTCCCATCTCCACCCACGGATCCACTAAATACACGCAACGGATCCAGGGTATGGGAGATCCGTGAGTCGCACGAATCATTTCCCTGGGACAGATAATTTTAAAAGGTTGCATATAAATACCAACCTTAAGCTTTCATTTTATACAACTCTTGTAAAATATTTTTCACATACATCTTTTATCTTTTATATTCTTTGATCGTTATACTTGTTACATAATCTATTACAAGTGATCAACTCATTCCACTCTTTATTGAAGAACACTCACGAAGACGTCAAGCTTCAAGTGTTAATAGTTTAGTTGTGTCATCACGTTTGTGATAATCATTCATCTTGTATATCTTGTGTTGTGTGTTGTGTGTATCATATGTGTATGATAGGTTAGTATTTAGGCCATAAAATACATAGTATGTTAGATTGGTTCTATCTCGAAGTAGGACTCGATATTTAGCTTAGTACCGAAAAAAGTGTAAGCGACGTATACGGTTTTCTCCGCCTAAAGGGAGCTTGTTGACATAGTGAAGATAACTCTCAAGTTGGGTACTTGAGGAGTGGAGTAGGGCGAAGAGGAGCTTCGTAGCCGAACCACTATAAATCATTGTGTCATCGGTTTGATCTTTCTTATCTTTACTTGTTTATATTCCGTAGATTTGTTACTTACTTATTGCATCGCTATCATATACACTTGTGTATATCTCTTGAGTTCACATAAGTCGACAATTTAAGTTTTAATTTTAAAATGGTAAAACTATTCAACCCCCCTTCTAGTTTCCAGAATTGGTATTAGAGCCAAGGTCACCCAAGATCTTTAACGTATATTGTACAATAAAGCTTGAATCGATCTATGGATTCGGATAAATATCTAGAAGGGCAATCTATGCAAAGACCACTTCTTTTTGAAAGTGATCATTTTATTTATTGGAAAAATAGATTTGAAACTTATGTGAAAGTAAAAGATTTAGATCTTTGGCATATTATTTTGAATGGTGATTTTCCGCTGGTTGCCAAAAACGAAGTTACCCAAATTTTAGAGGTTTTTCCTTTTGAAGAACAATCCGACGATCTTAAAAAGAAACTTGCTAAAAATAATGAAGCAAAAATTGTTCTTTATAATGCTTTACCTAAAAAGGAATACGAAAGAATTTTATAGGCTAAAGATATTTGGCAATCGTTGTTAATCACACATCAAGGTAATTGCTAAGTAAAGGATAATAAAATTGATCTTCTTGTTCAACAATATGAACAATTTACTATCCTTGAAAAAAAAATCTATTGATAGTGGTTTTGCTAGATTTAACACTATAATTACTAGTCTTAAAGCTCTTGATGAAGGTTTTGTTGGTAGAAATATTATGATATTTAATCTATACATTCTCTTCATGTTTTGGTGATGACAAACATGTAAGTTATAACACATAACGTAAAGTGCTTA
>BQNB010051345.1:0-36223 GCA_026074375.1 Tanacetum coccineum | reverse complement strand
CAGATCGATCTTAGAATACACGCTCAAATCATAAAGTTGATCAAATAAATCGTTGATTCTTAGGAGAGGATAATGATTCCTGACAGTCAACTTATTTAATTCGCGGTAATCAATACACATTTAAAAAGACCCATCTTTCTTTTTTACGAACAACATCGGTGCTCCCCACGGTGATGAACTCGGACGAATAAATCCCTTCTCCAAAAACTCTCACAATCGCTCCGACAACTCTCTCATCTCAGATGGTGCCAAACGATACGGTGCATGTGCAATAGGTGCAGCCTCTAGTACCAGATCAATTTGAAATTCTACTTGCCTCGTTGGTGGTAGTCCTGGTAAATCGTCAGGAAACACCTCAGGAAAGTCACGAATTACAGGCACGTCCTCTAATCGCTTCTCCTTCGATTTCTTCTTAGTTACATGTGCCGTAAACAAATGACAACCTCATTCGATAAATTTACAGGCTTTAATACAAGATATAACCTTTAGTCGGGATACACCTTTGTCACTTTCAACTGTCAACGTCTTATTTCCTTAAGGTATACGAACAACCTTCTCACCACAAACGATAACGGCATCATGCTTGACAAACCAATCCATACCAATTATAACGTCGAACATACCAAGCTCAATTGGCATAAGATAGATTTCAAAAAAATGGTTCACTAAGTTCAAAGTGCAACCTTTTAAAATAGTGTTCGTACTAACTATCCTTCTATCGGCTAACTCTACCTCATAAATGGTATCTATTTTAACCGGATCGATATCAAGCATGGAACTAAATTTAGTGTCCATAAAAGTCCTATTGGAACCCGAATCAAATAAAACAGTAACATAGCGGTTATTGAGTAAAAACGTACCCGTAACCACATTCGGACCTTGCGGCTTAGCATCCTTAATCGCATGAGCTCGGCCACAAACTTCTCCAACTTCCTCATGGTTGACCTTCTTTAGGCATCGGTTCCTAGTATGACCTTGCTCACCACAGTTATAACAAGTCCAGATAGGTTGAGCGTTTGCACCAGTCATAACAAGTACCTCGCTTTGTGCCCAACCTTTCCACACTTGTGGCACTTGATTGTACATTGACCAACATGGCAAGTAAAACAACGCTCACACATAGGAAGTGATCCCGAAGACACCTTTACCTCATTTGGAGTAGTAGTCATAGCTCGTGCGTTCCCTTGCTTTTGATTATTCTGCGAACATTGGCGTGAGTTATCCCTGTTGTTGCTTTTACCACTACTGTTCCCATTTTGAAAGTTCTCCTACTTTCTCTTATTTCCTTCAAGAATTCTTTCATTCCTAGCTTGCAACTTTTGTTCCATCAACTTATGTGCCATCCGCACAGCTTCATTCAGATTGGTAGGCTTAGAAGAAGTAACTTCAACCTTGATGTTATTAGTCAATCCTCAGATGTAAGGATCAACTTTCATACTTTCTGGCTCAACCATCTTTGGACACATCAAAGCTAACTCATTAAATCTTTGAGTATAAGCCACCATATTATACTCCTTGACTTTCAGGTTCCACAACTCGTTTTCCATCCTTTGTAGTTCTTCAGCAGGACAAAACTCCGCTATCATCAATTTCTTCATCTTATTCCACCCCATTTGGTTAGCAACATCTAGTCCCAAAATTGCGACTTTAGAGTTCTACCAAGTTAATGCAGGTCCTTGCAATGTAGCAGCAGCAAACTTAACTTTCTTATCTTCCGCACACTCATTTATCCCAAAAGTCATTTCTGTTTTATCAAACCATCTCCTAAGCTCAACAGCTCCTTCAGTACCATGGAAATTATTAGGGTTACACTTCATGAATCCAACAAAAGTGCATTCTCAAACAACAGGTGCGGTAACTTGACCCCTAGCTGGTCTAGATCCACTAGCATTATTCCCAGCATTCGCATGTCTCGCCCGCTCAGCGGCAATAGGGGCATCGACACTTTCTTTGATCATTCGCCGAACGGCAACTTGAGTAAAAGGTGCAGACTTTGGAGGCATGATTCTGTTACGTCACACAGAAAACAACTTGATAAGCATTCATAACATGATATACTCATAACATGGTACAAAGACAAATCAATTACAACCGCAGTCACACAACATCAAGTAGTAATCAAAAGATAGTCATTCATTATTCATCACAGAAGAGTTAATAAATAGTTGCATGGTTTCATGAAATGATACAAATCGTTACAACCAATAACATCAAGTCTACTAACTGAGGATTCAGTTTAGTGATTACACAATAAAGATACTACTAATGAAACTAAACTACTAAGAGTCATGAAAGGATCCTCGTGGCTCAGATGATGGACTCTCCTAATCTTCAACCGGAACATCGATAGCCTCATTCGGTCTTTCTTCAAACATAAATCCTTTACGAATCATCTCTCGATAGAACTCATGAGCTCGAACTCTAGTCTAATAGAGATCTCTCTCAACTCGTTCGTTCTGCATACGAAGAAGTGTGTTGCTAAACCTTGCTTCTTCCAGTTCCTTCTTCAACTTATTACACTCATCTCCTTCTTCAGCATTACCAAGCTTTCTAACAAGATTTTCCATTGCAGCTGTTCCTTCTTCCACACTAGATCGCACTTCATTACCCAAATCTAAAATCAACTTACCATAATATTCGTCCTTTGCTTTCCCCTTCTTTTCGACCAATGCATGCGCCATCTTACGACCACACAGTCATCTTGAAAGAGAAGACATCCGACCAAAAACAGAGTTAATGTCCCTCCTCATGAGACCAGGCAACAAACCATCACTGTCCTCTCGAAGGAAAGTGGCAGTAGATAACTCACCTACCTCATAGACACTAGCAGAAATAGTCTCATCTTGGGCTCAACCGTGTCCTCAACCTCAATCACATCCTCAGGCTTTGAATCAGAAGCAGGTGGCGGAGGGTTAAGAGGATTCACCTCTTCATAAGGAAATGACAACTCTGGCTCATTCTCATCTTCCTCAATGTCTACTTCCATATCATCTTCTTCTTTTTGAGGTTCTTCTTCTTCCTTAAATTCTTCCTCTTCCGGGTCCTCATCTTCATCCACTAAGACAGGCTCAGGAATAACAGGAACATCATCGGGTTGATTCGGCTCAACTACGGGTAAATCATCCACACCACAAAAACAGGTGGAATTAACGTTGCCATGATACTTTAATAACATGATCATATAATACTTACTCAATAGCATTCTAATAAGAAATAGCATATTATCCAAAATAATGGTTCGCATAAGTGCGCAACAAACAAAAATTTACAATTTAAGGGCATTCTCGTTTAATACATATATCTCAAATATACTCCAAACATATATAATAATTATTATTATATAATCACATAACAATCTATGCATACAACACATGCATAAATATATCAATACATAACAATTTATGCATACAATACATGCATAAACATTCCTTCTCTTTCTATATGTAACCAATGGCAACGACGAGTCTTGGCGTGGGTGTAGAAGCGTTATAGTTTAGGTTTTCAAAAACTCGACCTAGTTCTCTATAACCTTAGGCTCTTGATACCACTCTGTAACACCCCTATTTTTGGATTGCGCAGCGGAAATTGCAATTGGGTGTTACTAAATAGCACCATTCACCAAGATAATAGAAAACGACCCAAATAAGACGTTTTACAAACATGTGTTCCATTATTTAATCAGATAAAATGCATTTAGGTCCCCACAGGAATCGTAACCACAACCATTACAACATTTGAAAGACAATTGTTTCAAATTAAAGACATTTATTAAAACACATAAATACATGTGTTTTTGTAAAAGACAAAATGAACACGCAAGTATTCTTTCACCAATTATCACATGCACGACACCTCCACGCCATCGTTGCCTTCATCCTTAGTTACCTAGGATAAAACATGTTTAAAACGTCAACAAAATTATTGAGTAAAATTCATAGAGTTTAAAATAATCAATAAGTAATAATCTTTGAACACATAATTAGTTATCGGGAAAACATTGCAACGAATACAATGTATAACAACCTCTTTCTTTTCACGGCAATAAGCTCATGAACACCAGAACGTTAACAACACATATATCATTTCCATTGCCATTTGCCGCCAAAACAAGATAATATTGCTATACCTACTAACTTCTAATATAAAACGTTAAATTTGACAGGGTGTTCACAAGGATTCATACCCCGGACGGGGTTGTCAAACCTAATAGATCTATTTAATGCATTAGCATTCACCTCACAAGGCGATTAACGGTTCATGAAATAAGAGACTTTGACAATAGCTACTTATGCGGAAAGATTCTCATAATCGGGTCCAGCATACCATAAAATCATATGTCTCTATTTAATAAAACAAACAAGTTATCCCCCTCTCGAGTTTATAACACAATCAAAAGATTTAAATTGCGAGGCTAATGAACATACCTTAGAACAAAAGATCCAGATTCAATCAATTCAACAAGCCCAATTAACTTCCACGTCCAACCAGTCGGACCTATATAATACATATATAGCGGTACACGACTAAAAGTTTCTATTTTTACTTCGACGCAAAACATTTTACTTCGACCCACTAACAATATCACAATGTTTACCATAAAGTTTCTATTTTTAGAAAGTTGCCGAAAGTAAGGACAATATAATTCGAACTTCATATTTTATATATTTAAACTAAAATTAACGAACCATTTACTCATTATAAACCATATTCAAAAGTATATGCAAGTTTGACTTTCAAAAGTCAAACTTCGTAGTTGACTTTTATACCAAAAATTACCAAATCTTAATTCGGCCGTAAAATCTTCGTTATTAAGAGTTACGTGACGAGCCACCTAGCGAAACATAGCTAAAGGCGAACTCTATCACTTTTCATTATCAAAAATAACTTTCAAAATTTTCTCGACACGCTACGGGGCGGTCAAATTTTCTGGTCAAACTTAGTCAACTCAAAACATATTAAAACGACATTTTTGACTTAAACCAACTATCAAAACATGTTTAACTAGCATATTTAAGTATACCAAAACCATCCAAATTTAATCAATAACCAAATATACTTTTAATATTTGAGCACTTGAATCTTATAGCACATAACATATAATACGCAATAACATCAAATTAACCACACTAGAATATAACTAGAATACTCACAAAGCTATAACAAAAATCGGTTTTGGTTTCCCCTTGTGGTTCGAAATCGGACGCAACCCCAAACAAACAAACCAAACCTTTTTCAACAAAACCCACCTTCAATAACACTAATCTAACAACACTAGACACCCTCTTGAGATCAAAATCATATGAAATCAACCAAATTTTTAACTTTTAAAATACTCCATTTTTATTTTCCCAAAACTTTTGGGGGGGGGGTTTTTTTTTTGGGATTTTAATAGTGGGATATGTAGGTCTTGATGAGAGGATTAAGAATATATACTTGGATTGTATTGCATGTCGGAAAAATCAAGTGTTTGGGTGGTGGTGGTGTGTGGTCGGTCGTGGAGTAGGAGGAGAGGACAAAGGAGAACAAATTTTGTAAAGAGTAAAAATGAGGAAGTATGACTTCCTTTTATAGGAAACAAGTTTGGTCATTTAACACTTTTAGTCCCTCCTTCCTTATAGTCCTTCTATTTTTAGTACAAATGTTTTTATTTCGTTACTTTAGCCGACCAAAGACTCGGGTCACACCACGTTAGTAAATATTTTTATTCCGCCCCACTAATTTTAGTTTAAAACATTTAATAAAACGTTAAATCACGTAAAACACGACGTAAAACACGACCTTTAAACACGGTTTTACAAAAACTCAGGGGAAAGCCATAAAATACAAAAATAAAATAATCACGCTCTCGGAGCGACAATATAAATTTTCTAACTTTCTCGGACGCTAAAAACAAATAAAAACTCAATCACAACTTGTAATTTCCAATAAATGGAAATTTTCATCAAACCTTATATAGCACAAATGACTAAAATCAGTTACGTAGTAAAATAATTATCATAGCTCGGGATAAACGTTGACCTGAAACTCGGGTTGTTACACTTCCCAAGTTTGTTCTTATTTACTCTTGTCTCCCAAATAAACATTGTTTTTATATCTTGCAATTCACCCTTATCTTTAGATCATGACAGTCTATAAGATAACCTTTCGTAAAATGTCCCAACTTTACTTGGAACTACCGATCCCGTGGAACGACATGGTCTTATCTAAAAAGATTATACTACATATGTGGGTTATAATTTTACTCGTGTGTTTCCGTCTAATAAATCGGTATTTTCAGTCTTATAAATTTAAAGCTTTTGAAACACATCAAACATGATGACAAAATTTCAACTTTATTGTTTAAAACAACAAATACAGTTGGTACTTTAAATACTTATGAAGAAATTACGGGTTCTAATGATGATGAAGATGTGAAGGGTTTTAATTATGAGCTAAAAATGGATTTTGAATGCATCCATAGTTTAAACATTCATGATTTAGATTATGGATTAATTTTAAAGATTATTATTAAAACTCAAATCGAGTTTTCAGTGGCAAACAGATACGCTTTTTTATTATAATTGAAAACTTAAGGGTCATTGATAAGGAGAACACAACCCAATGTTTTGGGTCATGGATTGATCATTGGGAGTATGGTAGTCATGTTAAAAAATATGAAGGTTTTCGAGTGGATGTAAGGCACAAATCTATTGAAGGTAAGGTTCATCGTGAGAAGGTATTCGATGTTGATGAAGCCCTTGATATTGAGAACTCGACAACATGTTCTTTCAATTGAGGGGGGTTCATGTTGACGAAACCAAGGTTAATGCGGTTCGGGATTAGTCTTCACCTAAGACATTTCCCGAGGTTAGAAATAACAAAGTGGCGGGTGCGTTTCAAGAAGAAGAGGAGTTAAAGTGTGTCGAGCCTTTAGACGGAGAGGCGGAACAAGTTACATATGTCATTCAACGAACTTTGTGTTCGCCTAAGATTGGGTAGATCAAGAAGGGGCTGACACTTAAGGTGAATGAGTTTTGTAAGGTTCCTCTTGCTATTGGGAAGCATTACAATGAGTTGGTTACTTGTGATGTTGTTGATATTGAGGCATGTCATGTATTATCAGGAAGACCATGGCAACATGATATGGACGTTACACACCAAGGTAAATCAAATATATTTGTTGAAATGGTGCAAAAAAACTATTGCTATGTTATCTTTAACTGTCGTTTCTCCTAAGACGAAATTAGAGAAGAAGACTTTGGCAACTTTGGTGGCTTCACCAAAGGATTTTCAAGCTGAAAGGAATGAGACGAGAATTTCTTATGCTTTAGTTGTAAAAGGCGTTAAAGATGTCATGAAGAATGTAATACCGACGGTAATTAAACCCTTACTAGCTAAATTTGGCAAGATTGTAACGGATGATACACCAAATGCTTTGCCACCATTGAGGAATATTCAACACCAAATTGATTTGAATAGAAAGACCACTTTATTGGTGTCCATTAGCAACAAGGTTTTGGGTTTCGATTCAATTAAGGATTTGTATGCGAATGATGAAGATCTTGGTAATATTTGGATGGAGCTCAAAACCAAGCAACATCAGGGTGAGTTTATTTTACTTGATGGTTATTTGTTTAACGGTAATCATTTTGTATTCCTCATACTTCCCTTAGGAGTCACTTGATTAATGAGGTACATGCGGGGGGATTGAGTGCTCATTTAGGTCGAGATAAGACCATTGCTAGTGTAGAAAGTCGATTTTATTGGCCTCAATTTAAAAGGGATGCTGGAGCTTTCGTGAAGAGATGTGCCGTGTGTCAAGAAGGAAAGGGTAAAGCACAAAATACAGGTCTTTATATGCCGTTGCCTGTACCTGAGAGTCCTTGGTCGATATCTTGATGGATTTTATGCTTGGGATTTCTCGCACTCCACGAGGAGTTGATTATGTATTTTTTTTTGTTAACAGGTTTTCAAAAATGGCGCATTTTATTCCATATAAGAAGACTTCGGATGCGGCACATATTGTGAGGTTGTTCTTTCAAGCTGTGGTTCATTTGCATGGAGTTCTAAAGTCCATTACTTTAGATCAGAATAGTTGTTGGTGTGGGGAAAAGCCAAAACTTTAGGATGTGTCGTTGGCACAAGCTGAATTTGCTTATAATAGTGCGGTTCATAGTTCCACGGAATTTTCACCATTTGAGGTTGCGTACAATACTTCTCCAAGGCACGTGGTCGATTTAGTTGATTTACCAGGCAAAAAGAATGTCTAAGCAAAGAGGATGGTGGAAGAAGTTCAAGCTATTCATGAGGTTGTGCGAGCCAACATTACCAAAGCAAATGCTAAGTACAAAATTACAGTGGATAAACATCGTCTAAAGAAGTTGTTCCAAGTAGGAGATGAGGTAATGGTGTTTCTTCGCAAAGAATGTTTTCCGGTTGGGACTTATAGCAAGCTACAACCAAAGAAATATGGTATGTACAAAATACTTCAAAAGATTTATTATAATGCTTATGTGGTGGACTTGCCAAATACTATTGGTATTTCGAAGACGTTTAATGTGTCAGATATATATGAATTTCACTCCGAGCACGTGAATGATGGCAAGCACTCGAGGATGAGTTCTTCTAAAGAGAGGAGGAATGATGAGGACATGATTCAAGATCTAGTAGAGGGATATATGATCACCTAGAGCGTGGCAAGAGTAAGGAGATTGCTAAAAATAAGTAACCTTAAAAATGGAGACACCACTATTTAATATTAATAACAAAATATGATTTCCATATTTTGTTTATTGACTTTTCTTTGGTTTTCATATTTTGTTTATTCTAGAAGAATCTTGTTGACTTTTTTTCCAAGTTTAGTTCTCCTATAAATGTAAGGCTTGGGTTTAGTGTGTAGGATTCAATATTCAATTATCAATAAAAATTCAAGACTTTTAGTCTTTTATCCCCAAGCGTATCTTAAAGTCTATTAAAACGTATTTTTAGCATTATTTAATGAGTATACTTACAAGTAAAAATAAACTTAAAATTTAGTAAAAGTCCATTTGTGACCAAACTGGTAGAATTTATTTCCTTAAATTCATAGTAATAGTTGGATAAACCCAACTTGAACAAGTTTTGTATTTTGTTTTGTTGGACGTTGGCCAACCAAAACATTCTTCAGTGATCCAAACTCTATTTTTCTTCATTAGTTATTTTACATACTGGTTTCTTAACCTACTCTATAAAAACATAAAATTTAAATTATAAATTAATAAAACAATTGTTGTTCATCGCTGAAAAAACTAAAATGTGATTAAAAATATAGAATGTTATAGATCCTACGAGTTGCAATAATTATTGTATGCCTAAATTACAATTTGGTTAAGTAAAAAGGCGTCATATAAGGAGTTTGGGGGCACCATCACTGCTAAAAAACCATAAACCCTTGTTGAAAAAAGTTATAAATCCCGCTTTTACATACAAGTTATTGTTTTTTTAATGGCAATTTTATTAAACAGCACTAGCAAGGAGCTAGATTAAAAGTTACAAAGAGATCAAACAAGAGTTACAAAAGTATATGGGGCTTAAGATCCTAATCATTACAATTTGGTTTTAAACGCTTGTTCCGATGAAGAATTCAAGAGTGGGATAAAACCTTGATCTCTTCAGTTAGAGTGTATTTCCTTGGAGGTTTTAAGTCGAAGAAAATACGGTTTCTAAAATTCCATATAACCCACATTGTAGTTTGAATCACCACGTCTAAACAAGTCTTGATCTTGTTGTCAAGGTTAACCGTATCACTCTAAGTAATGAGATTAAGAAGGTCTTTTGGATGGTCGGGAAGACCCCACCAGCCCATGATCGAGTCCCAGATGTGAGCAACGATGGGACATTCGACAAATAAATGTTGGGAGATTTCAATAGCAGCATCACATATCGGACATCTTGTTGAATGAAGATCAATCCCGCGTTTATCTAAATTAAACCGGGTAGGTGATAACACTCCAAATATACATAAAATATCCTTCAAAAATACATGAAATATATATGTTAACGCATAAAATATTGCAAAGTTTGGTTGTTTGTTGTATAATATTCATTTCAGGACCAAGAATAAAGAAAATGACTAAACGTGCAAAGAAATCCTGTTAAATACACTAACGGTCGTTATGAGAAGGATCTAGAAGAGAATATAGGGAGAGTTAATGAACGAGGCAGAAGTGCGGCGCACAATCCTTTTTGTGTGGCGTACTTCACAACAAAGTAAATGCAATTTAATTATACACCAAGTGCGGCGCACAATTTCTCAAGTGCGACGCACTTTACCTTCAGTTACTCAAAACTCATAATGATTGCAATTATTGTGCAACCATTGGCTTGCCTTCTTCCCACAACTGATGCTCACTCAAAGGCTATAAATAGAGGACGAAATTTTCCTCTCAAATAATCCATTTCATCATTTCTCAATCACATTACACTTATATTATAGTTAGGGAATAGTTCTAGTGGTATTGTTGAAGAATCACCTTGTTCTTCATCACATTCCAGGTTATAATCAGGTGAGGATACTCTTTGATCTAAGAAGGTTGTGTTAAGGAGTTGTTATAGTTTAAAGTTGAATTTCTGGGTTGTTAGATTCGTTGTCCGAAGAAAAACTGTTGAGAATCAATATAATTTGATATTGGAATCGGCATAAACATGTTTCTCTCCTTGAATGTTATGTTTTCTGAATCTAACATGCTTATTATGTGTTTTACCTCCATGAATATGGAGTAGTTGATTTATGTTTATTTGGGATTTATGGAGTAACATGGATTAATTTGGGATGATTATTGATATTTGGTTAAGTGATAAATATGAACTTGATATTTAGATATTTGGACTATCGGTCATCATTTGATCATCATACTAGTTCGGATATAGGTCGAAAGACTCCGGCTATATGTTTGATTTCTAGTTGTTTGTCTATGACAACTAGGTATTAGCTTCATGATGATTAGCTAATAAAATGTTCATCATCCCAAATATATGAATGTTTAAAGCTCAACCTCATGTCTAACGAACTTGGTTGAGAAAGTTCATATTTGTTATTTCCAAACGTGAATTAATTTTAAAGCATTTTTCATAATTAAGATTAAAGGCCGAAAGGATTTTTGTTATGTTAAATAGAAAATCTCTTGATTAAACTACTCGTTCATTCTTTTGACTATACTAAATTTCATGAACTTATCATCATCCCGAGTTATCCTCTATTACTCTTGTCTCCCAAATAAATATTGTTTTATTATCTTGAATTTGTGTTATCAAATATCTTTAGATCGTGACAGTCTAGAGACATACCCTTTCATAATATAATCGACCTTTATTTAAGAATTACCAATCCCGTGGAACGACCTGGTCTTACCCTAAACCTATACTATAAACAGGGGTTTATACTTTACCTGTGTGTTAGTTGGAATTTGGATAAAACTAACATTATAAATTTAAAGCTTTTATAACACATCAAAGTTTTTGGCGCCGCTGTCGGGTGATTAATTTCATTCTTGAATTAGTCATTTTTATATTACAAACTAAAATTTTCAAAATCACCGTACAGTTGAACCCATTTTTCATAGAAAGTGCGCCGCACATAACCATTGTGCGCTGGTTTTTCTGCAAATTACAGAAGTACGCCGTACTTTTCACAAGTACGCCGCACTTCTTGTCCCTTTTTTAAACAGAACCAATTTTTTTTAAAAGGAAAGAAACATCAAAACCAAAAACCCCAAACCCATAAGCTGTAATTGACCATTTGAAGATGTGGAATTTATTCCTTGTGTTCATAATAGTCAAAATCATGTATTATCGTAATTCGTACATTAAAATGAAAAAAACCAAAAAGAACTATTTAATAGCTTGCTTGTGTATATCTATTATTTGCTAAGTGTTGCTTATTTGACTTTGATCTCATGCAAGATAAATATAAAAATAAAAACTTAAAAAAAATTAAAGAATTTTATTTGATGATAAATGTGCTTAAGAACTTGATATTTGGTACGTTTAATAAATATTTAAAACATAATAAAAATAAGAAACGTAAAAATGCTAAAATTAAAATTTTTAAAAGACTTAAATCTCAGAAAGAACGTTGCACTTTTTCTAAAGTGAGTTGCACTTTTTCTAAAGTGCGTCGCACTTTCTTGGCTGAAATTAAACAGAATGCTTGTTTCTTCATGTTTGAACGAGAATTGCTTAAACTTAAAAATGTTATCTGTTTATTGATAATATGTAAATTTAAAAAGGTATTGTTATTTGTTTTAACTAACCCACTAATATTTGTTTTAATGTTGTCTTATTTTATAAAAGTTATGGATCCCAATTCGAGTCTTGGAAAAATTTGCTTAGGAGAAGACGTTGTAATTTCGAATGATAAAGTTGAAGGATCTGGAGACTGGAATTCTCTGAAATTTCAAGACACTGCTAACAGTAAAAAAAGAAGGAAACCAAGGCTATGGTTTTTTACCAGATGGAGACCGAAGAAGTTAGTGATAGATTCGTGGCTCCTTGTTTTGTTAATGGGCTGAAAGCTTATGATGGTGAGATTAACCTTGGAGTAGAGGAGAACATGATCTCAAACGAATATGATCTCAAACAAGATGGTTAAGAAGGAACTCATTGTTGCACTCAGAGGGAAATCTATTTTGTGAAGTTCATTATCAACCCAGAAGAAGATGATGTTGTACCTGGGGTGATTTTTGGTAGATCATTCTTACGCATGACCAAAGCAATAACTGATTTCGGTGCTGGAACTATCACAATATACCCTGATATTGATCCATTCTTAGAAGAAACCGAAGAAGAATAAAAGAGAAATGATGATTCGGACAATCTGCTTGATTTTAACTTAGATGATGTACCGATGTTGGGTGAAGAAGGACTTTCGCCATTTATACGCAAAATGGGGAAAAGTAGCCGTAATAAGAAGCGGGCAATGGAAAACCTCAACTTTTTCTATCAAGACATAGGAACATCTTCATCAAAGGGTGGTTATTTAACTCAAGAAGAAGCAGCTAAAGAAGCAGTAGCAATCAGAATGAGCCAAATGTTTGCTTTACTAGAGGAAGAAAGGCATATAATCGAGACAATGGCTTATCATGACAAATACAAGAAAATTCTCGATGAAGTTTGGAAAGACAAGGTGGAGTTAGATGGAAAGATTGTAAAAGAAAAAGATGAAGCAGTAAAAAGGATCAAGGGTGAGCCGTTAAAAGAAAAAGACGACCCTGGAGCATTCATATTTCCCATCAGATTGGAGGGACAGGTTAACGAAAATGCGTTAGCAGATATTGGGTCGGATATATATACTATTCCTTTCCGAATCTATGTGCAGTTAGGGAGAGAAGATATGAAGAAGGTTGATATAGGAATCACGATGATAAATCACACTCAGGCTGAAGCTATGGGAATACTCACAAATGTTCTCTGTCAAGTAGGGGTCACTACCTTGATTGCTAAGTTTCTAATCCTTGATATTATGATTGACCGTGATTCACCAATAGTTATTGGTCGGGGACTCCTACGTATGATTGGTGGTATAGTCAATACTCCTGAGAGACTTTTCTTGACTTTTGATGGGTTCTGTCACCAAACCTTCCGTGCTTCAAGATCTGATGTTATAAGAAACACAGAAAGTGATAGTGATGATGAGGAAGATTACCAGATAAAGAGGAATAAGCTTGGAGCACCGATATATGGACTAAAGCCTACACCGTACCTGAACTGTAACGATCCAGCTGAGCGATCGTTAGCTATACAAACCGTAACTAACCCATTCCGAAAAATTAGTGTTTGGAAGAAGGCGGTTAGTTTCCTTGGCTCATTACCAGTACCACTAAAGCATGTTAACTGGAAACCTGATTATAAAGGTTGTTATACTAAAGAAGAAAAAGCAACAGGACAGTGGCGTACTGAGATAAGTTTAATTGATCTGTATGGAAACATTTATTTGCAAGGGTTTACAACAAAGAAAATGGACCGAAAGTTGTCAAAGTATCATAAGTTGAGTGACATCATGTCACCCAATTGGTTTGTGGAGTGAAAAGTTGAACCAAGCTGGAATAAAGGAGGGAACCTATGTACTCCTATTATAACTATTTACTTTTTTGAGTCTTAAATAAATCATTTGTATAAATCCATAATGGATTACATTTGATGTACGGACATTAGTCCGATGAATATTAATATCGAGTTATTATGATGAGTTTAAATTATGAAATTTGCAAACAAGTTTTGTGTAGTGTAATATATAAATTAAATTAAATTAAAATTAAAAATATATATATATAAAAGGGGGAAGTACGCCGCACTTCTGGGAAGTGCGCCGCACTTTTGAGCGGTTTTTCGTAAATAAAACTTCCCAAACACTACTTTTAATCATTATATAAACACACACACTCACCAAAAACCGCCGAGGTTCTCACAAAAACAAAGGAAAAGTTTTCAAGAATCAACCCATCAATTATTTAATCATGCCTAGGGTATGTTAATATCATTCTTTAACTTGTTTATTATCAAATTTGTTTTAATTTCTTGTCATTTAGGGTTTATACTAATTAGATTAGGCAAATTTAAATCCATGTTTCGTATGAACAATTGACCCTTTGAATTAGGATATTTAGAAGTTATTTGATGCATGCATGCTTGATATCGATTAATCTAAAAACACTGTTCATATTATGAATTTACATTTAAAAATAAATTGCTTGAAAATCATAAAATTTCATCAGCCCAGAAAGTACGCCGGTTTTGTCCCAAAATCGTCGCCTTTGTCCATTTTCTAGAATGTACGCCGCACTTCATGGAAGTACGCCTCACATTTTACATCAGAATGTAACATAATGTTTTAAAAACCATCAAAACCATGACCATTTATACCAAATCATTTCTAACATTACTATAACTTTATTGTTGATTGTTTTTTATATGTAGACTATAGGAACACACGATGATGAGGTCGGATCATCACTATCCAAACGCTCTAAACAACATGAAACCATGGAAAAGGTATTGCTTCCACAAGTTCACCATGAGTTCTTGTTATGGGAAGGATGTAACATAGATGCAAAGTCTAGGTGCAACACTAGATTGGCCTAATTGCTTCCTAGACACATTTACTCACCTTGTGTGGTGAACTAGGATGTGCTGAACAGAATGGGTTGTGATGGAGAGATTGATGACATGTTGAGAATTAGGTTGCATGAAGCTGGATCAAATGAAGAGATATTTACTTCAGTGGCTTGGATTAGAGCTTTTTATATCAATGAACCAATTTATGCAGAGCTTTGCCACGAGTTTTATTCAACTTATGAATTTGACAAAGTTTGTGTTGATGATGAGTTGCAAACCAAGAAGATCATCAAGTTTAGACTCGGTGGATGTGCTCATAGTTTAACATTGTTGGAATTTGCTTGAAGGTTGGGACTATATCAATCGGTTAAGCTTGAGGAGGAAGGTTTTAATGTTTACTTTGAAGGAGGTTTGCGTAGTGATGAGCATTTTAACGCTCAGGATTATTGGTTAAGCATTAGTCGAGAAGAAAACCTTGGTTTATCTAGGAATCATACTTCTACTATCAGGAACCCAATTTTAAGGGTGATTCACAAGATGATTACTTATGGTTTATGTTAAAGGACGACTGGGTATGACAAGGTTTAGAAGAATGATTTGTGGCTCTTGAGTATGTTTGATGTTAGACACCAAAATGGGTATGTGAATGTAGCTTGGGTTATTACAAGATGGATGAAGAGAAAAAGAGCTAGCACTCAGAAAGAAAGCCAAATTTGTTGTGGACAGTTTATCTCAAAGATTGCTAGGAAGTGCAGGGTGTTGATAGAGGATGTGGTAAGGAGTTTAAGTGCTCCAATTTATATAGAGATCTGGATACGATTACACTTAGAGATTTGATTGACTTTGAGGGTAAGCTCATTCCTGAGGATCCACAGCCGGGTGTACCTAGAGTTGGCATTCCAAGACCTCCAAGAGCATCTATGCAGGATTTGTATGATATGATGGGTAGGATGGAGATACGCCAAGAGGCGATAGAGCGGATGGAGTATAGGCAGTCATATCACTGGGATAGGTACCAGGGAGTGTTTGAGCATATGGCCAGGGTTTATAGTGTTCCACTGCAGAGAGCTTACAACCCGCCTGGCTATTCTCAGCCACAGTATGACCAGTATTATCAGCAGTACACACCTCTGCCACCACAGTATCCACCGCAGTATCAGCAGCTGCAGGATGATGATGAGTAGTGTCGAGACAACACAGGTTGGTTATATGACCGCATGTTTCGGGTCACTTTTGTTTCAAAAAAAATAATTTCCTTAAAACCATTATCATTATTATTATTATGGTGTGTAAAATGCCTCTGTTGGCATTAAAACAATATTATTGTACTTTCTATTAATAATTAATTAGGAATATTATTATTATTATTTGTGTGCTATACAATGTTTATATTTGTAACAGGAAAGAAAAAGAAGAAAAAGAAAGGCGTGAAGCGGAAATGGAGCAAGCAAGAGATTCGTGTAATTCTTCATGAGTAAAGTATTATTTCACTTTCCCATTTTATCTTTCTCTATAATATTTTCACATTGAGGACAATGCTCATATTAAGTATGGGGGAGATAAACTGGAAAAGTTAAAGTTATAAAAAAAGTTAAAGGAAATTTTTTTGAAAATTAACATTTTATTGATCACATATAAGCAATCTGACTCTGGATTGATAACATTACTAGCATATTTATACCCCGGAAAAAAATTATGAGGATTAGATTTTAAGAATTCAGGTATCCATCTTTGATACCTAAGATGATTTTTATCTTTAGCTTTTCAAGTTAAGGAGTGAGCAATTGCAAATATCTCATCCGTCGTTACGGCTGTGTATATGTAGTTTTGTCACCTTTTCTGGAACATTGTTATCAATTTAAAATTTTATAAGTGTGTCGGTGATTTGTTAATTCTAGAACTTGTGCTTGAAATCTTTATGAGATCGCAGTAGGAACGTGTTCGCGTGTTATAAACATTTTACTGATTAAGAGGTGAAAAAAATATAAATATAAGTAAACAACAATTTTGTTAAAAAGATTTCTAATAAAATTATCTAAAATTTTATCCGTCCGAATTAAAGAACATAAATGTTGGTATTGTTGTTTAAATAAAGTGCGAAGGTTGCAAACTTCTAAGTTCATTGAAGTAGTGTGCTTATTCTAAGTATGGGGGGAAAGCAATTTTCCCCAAGATAAAGTGAAATAAGGCAAAAATAAAGCCAAAGTTTAGTAAAAAGAGAAAAAAAAAGAAATGATGTGAAGAAATAGTTGGAAACATTACGGATAAGATGAATTATGATTTTATTACAAATCTTTTTCAACAAATAATAAATAATATCACTAAATAATTACCTCTTTTGATGTTTATGTTTGGTGCTTACGCCATGTCGGTGAAGTTTAGTTTCTTGTAAAAGCCTATGGTAATTTGAACATCTCATGACTGCGCGTATGAGTGATTTCCGTTTACTATCCATTTTACTAAATTGAGCGAGTGTGAAAAAGAAACTTATCTATAAAATTTGTGAGTTGCTTTGTCGCGTTATCTATGCTTGTGATCATTAATTTGTTTTGTTAAAAAGAAATATCATTCGCTTTGATTGCTTGAGGGCAAGCAATAAGCTAAGTATGGGGGAATTTGATAACACTCCAAATATACATAAAATATCACTCGAAAATACATGAAATATATATGTTAACGCATGAAATATTGTAAAGTTTGGTTATTTGTGTGTAATATTCATTTCAGGACCAAGAATAAAGAAAAGGAGTAAATGTGCAAAGAAATCCCGTTAAATACACTAACGGTCGTTATGAGAAGGATCTAGAAAAGAATCTAAGGGAGAGTTAATGAACGAGGCAGAAGTGCGGCACGCAATTCTTTTTGTGCGGCGTACTTCACAACAAAGTAATGCAATTTAATTATACACCAAGTGCGGCGCACAAATTCTTAAGTGCGGCACACTTTACCTTCAGTTACTCAAAAATCATAATGATTGCAATTATTGTGCAACCATTGGTTTGCCTTCTTCCCACAACTAATGCTCACTCAAAGGCTATAAATAAAGGACGAAATGTTAGGCCAATTTCATTGCCCACTGATCTTTTACTTAGGATTTGAAAATAACATAAGTGTAAATATCCTTTAACAATTCAAGGTCACTAAGTGAACAGTCACTCAGTGAGTTGCCTTCAAGATGCTCAGCCTGAGTCTACAAGAAAGACTCTAGCATTCAGTGAGGCAGTTCTCAGTGAATGAAGCCTGAGCCAAAGAAGAAGGTGATAGGTTCAGTGAGTCGTGATAATAGACTCAATGAGCCCTATACGTTATCCAACAACTAGAAGACCCTGAAGACAAGAGACTGAAGAATAAGCGGGATAGTTTGAAAGCAGATAAGTCCAAGCTCTTATCTCCAGAAGTCAACTTATCCTGAAGAGGGTATAAGACAAGTTCAGTGTCAGGAACTGAACTTGGAAAGAGCATTTGTCCCATACTTAGAATAGATATTGTAATAGGGACAAATCAGTACACATGTACTAACCTATTAGATCTAAGATAAGTGCTCAACACCCAAGAGGTGTGACCCTACCTAAGTAGTATAAATAGAGCTCTTGTAATGGAGTAGATGTTAAGTTTGTGCATTCAAAGTCGTAACTTTCACAAACACACATCTACTCCTCCAAATCTACTAAGTCCCTGAGCAAGCTCAGTTGGTTAGCATAGTAGTTAACTTTGCATAACACTTTAGGTTTATGCAAAGTTATTAGTGAGGAGATCACACACACACATTGTCATTCAATCCCCATTGTAGTTCCGCATACAATGGGGTATAATTCTTAATAAAAAGAGTTAAACGTTGAAAAGTTAATTTTGTGTCTTTTACTTGCTATTTACATTTACGTACACAAATCTTTTCAAACAACAATTAGTTTACTTTACTTGCATGCCATGAGTTAGTTAATGATAACTTTGTAGTTATTGTTCACTAACTAAGTGGGAACAACAAGTGGTATCAGAGCCTCAGGTTTTTAAAACTTACTTAACACTAATTTACTTAAGTTTTTAAAACCTAGATCCTTAAATGGCTGCAGTAAATGATGTACCCCATCTTGTTGACAAAAAAGGAGGTAGCTACGCTGCTATTGCTCCTAAACTAGAGCCGGGAAATTTTAATAAATAGAAAAAGCGAATGCTTTGCTACTTAGCGGGAATGGAACCCTACTAATTAAAATGTATTAAGGATGGTCCATTTTAGCCAAAAATAGCTGAAGGTGATGCTAAGCCTGAGTCCCAATGGACTCCTAATGAGAGGAGGGTGATCGTTCAAGACCAGCGCCTTAAAAGCATTATTATGTCATGTCTACCAGATGACATAATAGAATCTGTCATTAGTTGTGTTTCAGAGAAAGAAACATGGACTGACTTGGTTCACAACTTTGAAGGTCCTTCAGATACCAAGGAAAATAGGATCATGGATCTGAAACTTGAGTATCAAACTTTCAGGGCAAAGTCCACTAAAAGTATCTCACAGACCTACACCCGCTATAAGACCCTGCTCAATGAGCTTGCCAATGATTGTGTTAACCTCTCTAAACACGAAATCAATGTTGGTTTCGTGAACAGTCTCCCTAAGAAGTGGCTAACCTTCTCTCAGGGACTGAGGAATGCCAATCATACTCAGACCCTTGACCTTGCAGATATCTATGGAAGGTTTGTCTATGAAGACAACCTAATCCAAATAAGGTATTCTAACACCAAAAAGGCCCTCATTACCACTCCCTCAAGCACTCTAATTTCTACTTCCTTCTTCTCTAATAATGTCATTCATGATTTCTAAGAAAATTCTAATGATGAAGTGGATGAAAGGACTAGTGAGGAGTGTTTAAGAGATTTAGATATTGAGTATCATGAAAGAGCCCTTTTGGCAAACTCAAAACGTTTTATAAAAAGAAGAAACAATTTCTCAGGTCAAAAGGCAAATGAAAATACTGAATGTTACAAATGTGGAAACAAAGGTCATTTTGGAAGAGATTGTTTTTCTAAAATGTCTGAACCTTCTTACAAATCACCAGTGAATAACTACTCATCAGTGTCTAAAGGCTTTCAACTAAAGTTTACTCCAAAACTTATTCAGTCTTCTTCTAACTCAAATAATCAAGCTGATCTAAAGTTTTAGAAAGATTACAAGGCTGAGTACAAGAAGATGAACGCTAAGCTTGCACTCCTTGAGGCAAGTCCCTCAAGTTCTCAGAACCCAAAGACCTTCTAACCAAAGAACAAAGGTTTAGTCGCTGAAACCTTTGATTGGGATGAGGAAGAAGTTTTTGATGGGGAAGAAGTGACTTAGGTCAAGGTACTGATGGCTCTAGCTGATGATGAGCTCACTGTTGGAAAGATTCATGCTCGTAATAGTGAATGGGTCGACATCACCATGAGAAAGGTAAACACTCTTCTCTCCATGGATGAAGATGCCGATTGGCAAAATTACCTGAAGTATATCAACATTGATCTTAAGTTTGTTGAAGAGCAACGATTAAACTTACTTTCTAAGTATAACAAAATGGTTTTTGAATTAAATAAGTGTAGAGATGAATTGCTAAGATAAAACACACGCCAAGCTTGATGCTGTCACTTTTCAAATTCAAAACACTGAACTTATAAAGTTAAATTATGCTCTTCAAGAACAACTCAAAGAGGAGAAAAAGATCAATGAAAAATGGTTAACTAGCTCAAAAAAGGTTAGTCAATGCATCAGTGAGCAAATTCCTTACCAAAAGAACAAAGTTCTTGGTGGTGATATACTCACTAAGTCATCATCTAAAAAGAATGAAAATAACAATCTTTTCGTTCCTGCTTCCACGGGGTATGACCAAGAATGGTTCCAAAAATCAAATACTAGGTTGAGAGACTCAATCCTGACAGCAAACTTCTAAATTTAATACTGGAAGAATTCTAGTCCCTGAAAGTCAAGCTATCAATGAGTCTCTTGAAACTTCAAATACCCCTGAATCATCCAAAGATTCTGAAGTTGAATTCCTCACTCCACTACCTCCCCTGAAAATTCTTCAGGGAGCTTCACCAAGCTCAGAGGTAATGCTATTGACCTTTCAACCTCACTCTCTAAAAGAGAGACCAGGCTTAGGTATCATGAAACACACAAAGCCTCAAACACAGGATTCTTCTAATGAAAGTGTTTCAGGAACTGTCATTGTTAGTGAATTTAAGCAAACCATACCTTTAGTTCCTACTGAAGTCAAAGACACCGAACAAGAGTCAAAATTAAATGAATTAACTAAACTTGTTCAGATGTTAATAGATGAAAAGGTCAACTCTGAGCAAAAGACTCAAGAATCAAATTAAAGATTCAAAAGGCTGAGTCATCCAAATTAGTTGATTCATCTAAAATAAGTCAAGACTCTAAACCCAAAGTTCAGAGTACTGGCTCATCAAAATCACTCAGGCCTAAGCCTATTCAAAAGCAACAACTTAATTGTAAACTCTGTCACTATACCAATCATTCAACTGCTTATTGCTATAGGGTTCTCTACTGCATGATATGCAAAAGGGAGGACCATAGGACCTCAGATCATGAGATGTATATTGCCTTACTAAAAAGAAGTGAGAACTACAAGGCTCAGTCTTATCAATATGCATCTTCTTCCAAGTAGATCCTGAGAGTAAAGGCAAAGCCTTTCCCACCATGCACACATTGTGGTTTTAATGATCATATATCTGATGATTATAGAAACTACCCTGAGTGTGGAATCTGTGGAAGCTATGATCACTCTACCTCGGGACACAATCATGTTATTCAGATTAGAGGAGGAGTACTAGTTGAATCCTCTCAGTCTAATGAGTCCTCAATTGGGGTAAAGTGTAATACATGTGGAAGCACTGTACACTCCACCTCTGACCACAATGAATTTGGTCACTTCAAAAGAGGTGAGAAAATTCAGGCTGTAAAGGCTAGGGAGCCCACCAAAAAGTGGGTTCACAAAAGAAACTAACCCAAGTTTATTATTTGTGCAGAGACACATCAGGGAGCCCATCTGGTACCTGGACAGTGGATGCTCAAGGAGTATGACTGATGTCAAGAGTTATTTGTACAAATATGTAGAGCAACCAGGTTTTAAGGTAGTGTTTGGTGATAACTCATCTTGTATTACTAAGGGATATGGTTCAATAAACTATGGGCGTATAGTTTTTATAAAATTAGCCTTTGTAAATGGTCTTAAGTACAATCTAATCAACATTAGCCAACTCTATGATGTTAAGTATATTGTACAGTTTGATGATAAGCAAGAAACAATATTTAATGCCAACAAAGAAATTGTCCTAATAGCACCTAGAAGAAGTGATGTATATGTCCTTGACATGCCTTCACTAACTCTAAATGGAGCCTGCTTCTTTGCCAAAGCCCCAGAAAGTATAAACTGGCTATGGCATAAAAGGCTATCATACCTCAATTTCAAGAACATTAATAAACTTTCCAAACAAAACAAAGTTTTTGGTGTTCCTTCCCTAGTTTATTCAAAGGATAAACCTTTCACAGCATGTGAAAAATTGAAACACCATAGAGCTTCATTCAAAACTAAACAAAACTTCTCTATCAGAAAGTGTTTGCATCTTCTTCATATGGACTTGTTTTGACTAATAAGTCTAATGTCCATAAATCATGAGAAATACACCCTAGTCATTTTTTATGAGTACTCAAGGTACACATGGGTATACTTTCTCAGGAAGAAGAGTCAAGCACCTGAAATGATTATGTCTTTTATCAGGATGGTAGAAAACTAAAATGATATAAAAGCCAAACAAATCAGAACTGATAATAGGACTGAGTTTAGAAATCATGAGCTTGAGAGTTTTTGTGATGAGAAAGGAATCTTTTAAAATTTATCTTCTCCATATACACCTGAACAAAATGGTGTAGCTGAAAGGAAAAACAGAACTCTCATTGAGGCTTCTAGAACTATGCTGAATGGATCAGTACTTTCTAAGCATTTCTGGACTGATGCAGTCAGAATAGCCTGCTATACTCAAAATAGATCAATCATTGTCAAAAGACATGATAAAAATTACTATGAAATATTCAGGAAAAGAATTCCTGATATCAGTTACTTTTATGTGTTTGGATGTCCTGTGTTTATTCATAATGATAAGGACCGTCTAGGCAAATTTGATGCTAAAGCTGATGATGGATATTTCTTAGGATATTCCTCTGTCTTAAAGGATTTCAGAGTCTATAACATAAGAAGAAAACAAATAGAGGAAACTTATCATGTAACATTTGATGAAAGTATGGAAGCCATCAGGTTTACCAATACCTCAGTAGATGAGATTGGAATTGATGATTCCTCTAGATATCCTCCTGATGAATTTCAAGAGGATGACCCATCTAGACAATATAAAGTAGATTATTATGTCTCATACTACATCATTCCTCATGGATGATCACTCACTGAAATTACCCAAGAAAATCATGTCCCTGAAGTAGTTGCTCCTAATGAGCCTGAAATACCTTACACTAAGGATACTGAAGGTCCTCTTGATCCAGTCAACACTGAAGGGACACATGAACAAAATGTTCAGAATGATCAAATGATCACTCAACGCACTGATGTACCATCAAGAAACAACACTAAAGTTTCAGGATCCATTATTGAACCTTTAGTCCCTGATGTCACTCAGTCTCATATCACAAATCAAGCCTCTACAAGTTCTCATCCTGTTCCTCAGGATATATGGTTAAGAGATCAACACATTGAACTTGTAAATATCATTGGTGATCCTAGTGAAGGCATGCTTACAAGAAGCATGGCTGCCAAGCTTACAGCTACCTCAGCTAGTGAATGTTTATTTACTAATTTTCTTTCTGAGATAGAACCTAAAAAGGTATCTGAGGCACTGAAGCACCCAAGATGGATTCATGCCATGAAGGAAGAACTGAATCAGTTCTATAGAAACAAAGTACGGACTCTTGTTCCTCTCCCTTATGGAAAAATAGCCATAGGTTCTAAACGGGTATTCAAGAACAAAAAAGATGAGCATGGCACAACAACAAAGAATAAAGCAAGACTGGTTGCATAAGGGTACAATTAGGAAGAATGAATTGACTATGATGAAACCTTTACACCAGTGGCAAGAATGGAAGCCATTAGGATATTTCTTGCGTTTGCCACATACATGAACATCAAAGTTTACCAAATGGATGTCAAAAGTGTCTTCCCGAATGGTAAACTGAAAGAAGAAGTTTATGTGAAACAGCCTCCTGGCTTTGAAAGTAGTGAGTTCCCTAATTATGTCTGTAAACTTGACAAAGCTTTTTATGGGCTAAAACAAGCACCAAGGGCATGGTATGAGACTCTGTCCACTTTCCTTCTTCAAAATAAGTTTGCCATGAGAAGAATAGATAACACATTGTTTATCTATAAATCAAAAGGAGAAGTTCTCCTTGTTCAAGTATATGTAGATGACATCATATTTGGCTCAACAAGTTATAAACTTTGTAAACAGTTTGAGAAACTGATGACAAAGAAATTTGAAATGAGTATGATGGGTGAACTCACCTACTTCCTTGGATTGCACATCAAGCAGGATGACAAAGGAATCTTAATTTGTCAAGAATAGTACACCAGGAACTTACTCAAGAAATATGAAATTTATGATAGTTCCTTAGTGAAAACACCCATGGTTCCTCCAAACAACTTAGGTCCTAATTTAGCTAGCAAATTAGTTAATGAGACTTCATATAGAGGAATGATTGGGTCACTGAGGTACTTGACTACAACAAGGTCTGATATCCAATTCTTCATAGTCCTATGTGTAAGATATCAGTCCAATCCAAAGGAATCACATCTAATAGTTGTGAAAAGAATCCTTAGGTACCTGAAAGGTACTCCAACCCTTGGTCTGTATTATCCCAAATGTTCAGGATTTGATCTTAAAGGATATTCAAACTCAGACTATGTTGGTTGCAATATGGATAGAAAAAGCACATCAGGTGCCTGTCAAATACTTGGTGGAAAACTGGTTTGTGGAAGTGCCAAGAAACAGCAGTCATTAGCTATATCCTTAGCTGAAGCTGAATATGTTGATGTTGCTGGGTGTTGTGCAAGTATCCTATGGATGAAAAGTCAACTCAATGACTATAACATCCATTATAAGATGGTACCCATCTTTTGTGACAACACCAGTGCCATTGCAATATCCAACAATCCAGTACTTCACTCAAGAACCAAGCATATTGATATTAGATATCATTTCATCAGGGATCACATCCTTAAAGGAGATATTGAATTACACTTCATCCTCACTGAATATCAGCTAGCTGATATTTTCACTAAACCCCTGGATGAACCTACTTTCACCAGACTAAAAGCATAATTAGGCATGTTGAATATAGATTAATCAGTCTCCCTGATTAATCGTATTCAGTATGGTGTATATTCTTCTCCCTGAAATCATCTCCCTGAAACTCATGAATCCCACGACACTGAGGGACACATTAAATGAAGTAACTAAATGCTCCAAGTATTTAGTTACTTAATGTCCTAGGTTGGTGACTGAACACATTAAATAAGGAACAAATATTCCTTGTCTAACTGCCATCCAATAGTCATAGGCCCCCACTTCTAATTTCACTCAATTAACCCTAACATGCTTTTAATGCTCACTCCCTTGCACACAATCTATTCCCAAAATGTCTAATCAAAAGACTCTTGACCGTTATCCATACGTCACGACTGCAAAAGTGAAAGACAACGGAACAGTTAAACTGTTGTCGTAAAAGAGGGAATCGTACAACTAGTGGGTTATAGCATTAAATGCGTTCCCAAAACAATTTTAACTTTCTCCAAAAAATGAAAATTTTAAAATAATCAAAACATTTTCACACACCCTCTATAAATACCCTTCATCAAAACAAGAACACACACACAAATTTCCAAAAGCAAATAAACTCTTCTCAAATTCTCTCTCAAAGCAAAAGTGTGGGTGTTCTTTAATTTTTCGGTAAAGAAAGCTTATCTCTTAATCAGTTATTCATTGCAATACTTCTTTCAAACGTTTGTTTTGGTGAATCGTGTTCCAAACAAAGATATCCATCTTCGTATAGTCCCTTTTGACAACATATCACGCATTTCATGACAGCGATCAAGTTTGAAATAAACTTGTGACCATCATGTATGTGGTATTCTGCCATTAAAACCTTTTTATTTTCAAAACATTAATCTAAAATGGCAGAACAACAAACAATCATGTATGATCCTCAATGGAACAATATGACTGTGGATGATGTGGTTTTTCAAACTAATAATATGGTGGGTAACTTTAACTACCCACCAAATGTGCCTGCTTACAAGCCAATAATGAAATTTCTGCTAAATTGTCCTTTGAACAAAGCTTTTACCAACTGTTCCTTAGTGGTTTACTAGAACTTCCTCAGGGAGTTTTGGAGCAATGTTGTTGCCTTTGACCCTTTCCCTTCAACTGATGAGCCTGAGAAATGCCCACTTAGAGAATTCCTCATCAAGTTCTCAGTTTTAAACAGGCAAAGACCATTGACCCTTAATTTTAAGACTTTTTGTTCAACAACTGGCCTTGATTATAATAATGGTAAATATGTAGCTCATCCTACACCTAAGGTTATGAAGAAAGAATTGGGCAAAATTGCCATCAACCCAAGTTACCTGGACAAAACCCCAGTCCTAAAAACTTTTTTCCTATGGCTTGGAAGAATATCTGTCACTTTTGTGATTTAGGTTCTCGGCGAGAACTACTCCTCCACTGAACAAGTGAACTCCATCCAACAGCTTTTAGCCTTCAGTCTCATCATTGGGACTGAGGTTAATGTAGGGCAGATCATTTACAGTGATCTCGTAACCAAGCTACTGAATAAGTCTAGGCTGAAATACGTTTCATACCCTAGATTTATCTCATGTGCTTTGCAAGTGTTACTGGGTTCTGACTACACTCAGGATAAAAAATTTGGGTTTTTACCCCCCATCCTGAGTAACTCTTAAACTTTACAAAGGACCCATCCAAAGTCACTGATATTGAATTGACGGCCCATATGATTGCTGTAAACAATCAGAGGGACTCATTGTCTCCACCTCCTTTGGCTCCAAAGCTGAAGAAAGGGAAGTCTTAGACTGTGACTCCAACCTTACCCAAGTCACAGGGCCCTGAGGCTTCATGAGTATTCTCTAAGAAGAGAAAAAGGCCTAAGTCCAAACAGCCACCCACTGAGACCAAGGTAACACCACCCAAGCCAACGGAGGGTTCTGAGCAATTCCACTCAGTCTCCTCGGGCATGGTACCTGATCCTCAAGATCTAGAGAGAGACATACAACTCACTAGTACGAGATTGCCTTCCACACTCGATGAGGGCACTCGTAAATCAAAAACTTTGCCTGAGGGTACTGCTACTTATCCCCAAGACTCAGGGGGAAACAAACAACCCCTTGACAGGGACATAACTTTCACGACTCCTAATGAAGGCACGGCTAAAATCACGCTGTGTCCTGAAGGCTCACTTGGGGATAAAGACTCAGGGGTAAACATACCACCCGCTGATATGGAACCAATAGACACTCCTATTGCTGATCCTTCAGGGACTGGTGCTAAGTACCATGTGGATGAAACCCAGTCCACTAGATTGAGGTACCGGTCCCTAACCAAAAACAAAGGCAAGACTTTTTCTGAAGTAGAGCCAGATACTGAACCTCTAAAACTCCGAACTTATGCTGATATTCAAGCCTTCCTGCTCTCTAATGATGAGTTAGATAAAGAAAGCGATAAAGAGGAAGTGCTTGCTGTTAGGGACGACATGGATGCGAACCCTCAGGACGATAAAGAAGTTAGAACTCCCTCTCACTGAAAGGCAATTGATCAAGTATCTCAGAAAGATGTCCAAAGTCCTTGTCAATCGAATCACTGAGAAATAATGGGAACAACATGAAGAAGCAAAAGTCTCCTATGCTGACCTCAAGGCCTCCATTGATCAATACTATGATTAGAACATTGCTCACCAAGATCAGACTGATAAACGTGTGAAAGCCTCCATAAGCTCTTTTGACAGAAGCAGCACTACCATCAGCGATCTCTACAAAGGCCTGGATGTCATCACTCAGCTTCTCAAAGACATCAACACTGCTGTAAAGGATGACCCTGCTACAAACCAAAAAATCAATGAAGCCACTAAGACTTTTGCAAAAATCTCTTCCAACATCACTAAGGTACTTTCCTTAGTAAAGGGCTTTGATTTTTCTGCACTTTTGTCTGCTGTGAAATCTCTTTGAGATCATGATTTTAAGCAAGAAGAAGCATCAACTACCTGGATGAAGTCGTCTACCAACATGGCTTGGAATCTTAGCTCCAGGATGTCTGGAGTTGAACTCTCTCAGACTGCTCTTAAACGAGAAATTTCTTCTCTCAGGAAGGACACTTCTGAGATAAAGTCCATGATGACTGAAATGTATGCAGCCTTTCAAGGTCACCCTTTTTAGCTCCCTCAGGCGGTGTCACTCCAACACTTGCTCTCACTGACATTCAAGCAAATGTTGAGGGGGAGAATGCAAACACCACTGCCATTGAAGAACCTCCTTCTCACACTGAGGGGGAGACTGAAGAACCAAAATTGGCTATTCCAATCTCATCAATCCCATCCACTGCAATCCCACCAACTCAAGCTCAACCAATCACCTCAATAATCATTCATCCTGAAAGCTCTCAAACAACTCCAAAGATTGATAAAGGAAAAGGGATTGCAACTGAGTCTGATGATGATCCCTCAAAGAAACTGGTTAAAGCCTCATTTATTGTTCGTCCTGACCCTGATGAAGCAGTTAGATTTGAATTCATGATTAATGGGAAAATAGTCTATCTCACTGAACAAGAA
This sequence comes from Tanacetum coccineum, assembly GCA_026074375.1. Classification (NCBI taxonomy): domain Eukaryota; kingdom Viridiplantae; phylum Streptophyta; class Magnoliopsida; order Asterales; family Asteraceae; genus Tanacetum; species Tanacetum coccineum. The sequence goes on along the minus strand of BQNB010051345.1, from coordinate 7,275 downwards.
ATTCAAGACTACTGGGATAAAGAGGAACAAATTAAGAAAGCTGAGGAGGAAGCCAGGCTGCTTGCAATGACCAAGCCTGAGGTGATCAAAGTTGTTCAGGAAGAGGCTGAAAAGATATGACTTGATCCCAAAGCAATTGAAGGTGCAAAGGCTGGCAAAATGTTTAAGAAAGCTCAGGATGCTGAACATGCTGTTCTCAAAAGACAACATACTGAGAAAGTTAAAAAATCTCTTGAGCTTAGAAAGTACAAGTACGATAGCTATATGTGGACTGTCAGCAGCAGACTGAATCCAGAACCTATCACTGATATCAAGATCCATCAGAAAACCAAGCCAGTAGTTATAACAGTCTACAGAGGCACTGATGGTAGAAACTTTGAAGTCCATGAACCCTTTTTCTTTGGTGCATTTGGTATCTCCGAGTTAGATGAACTGAGGGAAATCATTCCCAAAAAAAATGCAGCGGTAAAAGACTTGATGAATTCTTTAAGTCGAAGATATGAAAGACTAAAGAAAATTCCTAAGGAACTTGGAATTCATTCTGCTCTTCCTGGTCTAGCCCCTGAACAAGCCTCATCCCGATCCTCATGAAGGAAACAGAAGCACATGGAACTTGAGCCTAAAACAAAATAACGTATGGAAAATGCAATCGAGCTCTCCCTGAAAATGTCTCGTTCATTAACAACATGGTCATTAAAGAACCTGAGTATAGAATTTTCTTCACTGATGAATTTAGGGATCAAGCATTTCAAAGATGGAGTGACATCGACAAAGTAGGGATGGAAGCTCTTGTGTCATATCTAGTAGCTGCATCAATGGTCAAGTCTACTAAAAATGCAAGATTCAACATGAAACTGAGGAAACTCATTGCTTAACACCCTGACCAAGAAAATCTCAAGTCAAAGAAAGTCAAGATGGAAGCTCTTGGATACAAAATGGACTGAGTACTTATGTAATCTTTTGTCATCTTTTAAAATAGATAATAGGACCTTGTAACCGTTCAATGAAGTACTTTTTGTGTTAAAAAAACTTAGTATCCTAGATAGTTTTATAGATATCAGTGCGAGAAGAAGTTGTAAGTACTCACTCACACTGATAAACACTTAGTCTATATTTATATCCAAATAGGGGGAGATTGTTGGGCCAATTCAGTGCCCAATGATCTTTCACTTAGGATTTAAATACAATATAACCTAATTGTAAATAACCTTTAATATTTCAAGGTCACTAAGTGAATAGTCACTTAGTGAGTTATCTTCAGGATGCTCAGCCTGAGTCTATAAGAAAGACTCTAACATTCAGTGAGGCGGTTCTCAGTGAATGAAGCCTGAGCCAAAGAAGAAGGTGATGGGTTCAGTGAGTCATGGCAATAGACTCACTAAGCCCCATACGATCTCCAAAAACTAGAAGACCCTAAAGACAAGAGACTGAAGAATAGGCGGGATAGTTTGAAAGCATATAAGTCTAAGCTCTTATCTCTAGAAGTCAACTTATCTCGAAGTAGGTATAAGACAAGTTCAGTGTCAGGAACTGAACTTAGAAAGAGTATTTGTCCCATACTTAGAATAGATATTGTAATAAGGACAAATCAGTACACATGTACTAACCAATTAGATCTAAGATAAGTGCTCAACACCCAAGAGGTGTGACCCTACCTAAGTAGTATAAATAGAACTCTTGTAATGGAGTAGATGTTAAGTTTGTGCATTAAAAGTCGTATCTTTCACAAACACACATCTACTCCTCCAAATCTACTAAGTCCCTGAGCAAGCTCAGTTGGTTAGTATAGTAGTTAACTTTGCATAACACTTTAGGTTTATTCAAAGTTATTAGTGAGGAGATCACACACACATTGTCATCCAATCCCCATTGTAGTTCCGCATACAATGGGGTATAATTCTTAATAAAAAGAGTTAAACGTTGAAAAGTTATTTTTGTGTCTTTTACTTATTAGTTATATTTACGTACACAAATATTTTCAAAGAACAAATTGTTTATTTTACTTGCTAGCCATGAGTTAGTTAATGATAATTTTGTAGTTATTGTTCAATAACTAAGTGGGAACAACAAGTGGTATCAGAGCCTCAGATTTGTAAAACTTACTTAACACTAATTTAGTTAAGTTTTTAAAACCTAGATCCTAAAATGGCTACAGTAAATGATGTACCCCAGCTAGTTGACAAAAAAGAAGGTAGTTATGCTTCTATTGCTCCTAAACTAGAGCCGGGAAAATTTAATAAGTGGAAAAAGCGAATGCTTTGCTACTTAGCGGGAATGGAACCCTATTACTTAAAATGTATTAAGGATGGTCCATTTCAGCTAAAAAAGCTGATGGTGATGTTAAGCCTGAGTCCTAATGGACTCCAGATGAGAGGAGGGTGGTTGTTCAAGACCAATGCCTTAAAAGCATCATTATGTCATGTCTACCAAATGACATAATGGAATCAGTCATTAGTTGTGTTTCAGCTAAAGAAACATGGACTGACTTGGTTCACAGCTTTGAAGGTCCCTCAGATACCAAGGAAAACAAGATCATAGATCTGAAACTTGAGTATCAAACTTTCAAGGCTAAGTCCACTGAAAGTCTCTCACAGACCTACACCCGTTATAAGACCATGCTCAATGAGCTTGCCAATGATGGTGTTAACCTCTCTAAACATGAAATCAATGTTGGTTTCGTAAACATTCTCCCTGAGAAGTGGCTAACCTTCTCTTAGGGACTGAGGAATGCCAATCATACTCAGACTCTTGACCTTGCAGATATTTATGGGAGGTTTGTCTATGAGGACAACCTAATCCAAAGAAGGTATCCTGACACCAAAAAGGCCCTCATTACTACTCCCTCAAGCACTGCAATTTCTACTGCCTTCTTTTCTAACAACGTCATTCAGGATTTCCAAGAAAATTCTAATGATGAAGTAAATGAAAGGTCTAGTGAGGAGTATCTAAGAGACTTAGATATTGAGTATCAGGAAAGATCCCTTTTAGCAAATTCAAAATGTTTTATAAAAAGAAGAAACAATTTCTCAGGTCAAAAAGCAAATGAAAATACTGAATGTTACAAATGTGGCAACAAAGGTTATTTTACAAGGGACTGCTTTTCTAAAACGTTTGAACCTTCTTACAAATCACTAGTGAATAATTACTCATCAGTGTCTAAAGGCTTTCAACCAAAGTTTACTCCAAAACTTATTCAGTCTTCTTCAAACTCAAATAGTCAAGCTGATCCAAAGTTTCAGAAAGATTACAAGGCTGAGTACAAGAAGATGAAAGCTAAGCTTGCACTCCTTGAGGCAAGTCCTTCGAGTTCTCAGAACCCAAAGACCTATAACCAAAGAACAAAGGTTTAGTCATTGAAACCTTTGATTGGGATGAGGAAGAGGTTTCTGATGATGAAAAAGTTACTCAGGTTAAGGTACTGATGGATCTTGCTGATGATGAGCTCACTGTTGGAAAGAGTCATGCTCGCAATGGTGAATAGGTCGACATCACCATAAGAAAGGTAAACACTCTTCTCTCTATGGATGAAGATGCCGATTGGCAAAATTACCTAAAGTATATCAACATTGATCTCAAGTTTGTTGAAGAGCAACGATTAAACTTACTTTCTAAGTATAACAAAATGGTTTTTGAATTAAACAAGTGTAGAGATGAATTGCTAATTTTAAAACAAGCCAAGCTTGATGCTGTCACTTTTCAAATTCAAAACACTAAACTTACAAAGTTAAATCATGCTCTTCAAGAACAACTCAAAGAGGAGAAAAAGATCAATGAAAAATGGCTAACTAGCTCAAAGAAAGTTAGTCAATGTATTAGTGAGCAAATTCCTCACCAAAAGAAGAAAGTTCTAGGTGGTGAATTTTTCACTAAGTCATCATCTAAAATGAATGAAAATGAAAATATTTTTGTTCCTGCTTCCATGGGGGTATGACCAAGAAATGGTCCTAAAAAACAAAGACTGGGTTGAGAGACTCAACCCTAATAGCAAACTTCCAAACTTTAATACTTGAAGAATTCTAGTCCCTAAAAATCAAGATGTCAATGAGTCTTTTGAATCCACTAAATTTTTAAATACCCCTGAATCATCCAAAGATACTAAAGTTGAAACTCTTGCTCCACTACCTCCCCTGAAAAATCTTTAGGGAGCTTCACCAAGCTCAGAGGTAATGCCATTGACCTTTCAACCCCACTCTCCGAAAGAGAGACCAGGCTTAGGTATCATGAAACATACAAAGCCTGAAACATAGGATTCTTCTAACAAGAGTGTTTCAGGAATTGTCACTGTTAGTAAAACTAAGCAAATCACACCTTCAGTTCCTACTGAAGTAAAAGACACTGAACAAGAATAAAAAATAAATGAATTAACTAAACTTTTTCAGATGTTAATAGATGAAAAGGTCAATTCTAACCAAAAGACTTAAGAATCAAATTCAAAGATTCAAAAGACTGAGTCATTCAAATCAGTTGATTCATCAAGAATGAGTCAAGATTCTAAACCTAAAGTTCAGAATACTGGCTCATCAAAGTCACTCAGGCCCAAGCCTATTCAAAAACACAATTTAAGTGTGAACTCTGTCACTATACCAATCACTTGACTGATGATTGCTATAGGATTCTCTACTGCATGATATGCAAAAGGGAGGATCATAGGACCTCAGATCATGAGATGTATATTGCTTCTCTAAAAAGGAGTGAGAACTATAAGGCTTAGCCTTATCAGTATGCATCTTCTTCTAAGCAGATCCTGAAAGCAAAGGCAAAGCCTTTCCCACCATGCACACACTGTAGTTTCAATGATCACAGACCTGATGATTGTAGAAACTACCCTGGATGTGGAATATGTGGAGGCTATGATCACTGTACCTCAGGTTACAATCGTATCATTCAAATCAGAGGAGGAGTAGTAACTGAATCCTCTCTATCTAATGAATCCTCAATAGGTGTAAAGTGTAATACATGTGGAAGCATTATACACTCCACCACTGACCACAATGAGTTTGATCACTTCAAAAGAGGTGAGAAAATTCAGGCTGCAAAGGCCAGGGAGCCCACCAAAAAGTGGGTTCACAAAAGAAACTAACCCAATTTTATTATTTGTACAGAGACACATCAGGGAGCCCATTTGGTACCTGGATAGTGGATGCTCAAGGAGTATGATTGGTGTCAAGAGTTATCTGCATAAATTTTTAAAGCAACCAGGTCCTAAGGTAGTGTTTGGCGATAACTCATCTTGTATTATCGAGGGATATGGTTCAATAAACTGTGAGGGTGTAGTTTTCACAAAAGTAGCCTTTGTAAATGGTCTCAAGTACAATCTAATTAGCATTAGTCAACTCTGTGATGCTAAGTATATTGTATAATTTGATGATAAGCAAGGAACAATATTTAATGCTAACAAAGAAATTGTCCTGATAGCACCTAGAAGAAATGATGTTTATGTCCTTGACATGTCATCACTGACTCCAAATGGAGCCTGCTTCTTTGCCAAAGCCTCAGAAAGTGTAAACTGGCTATGGCATAAAAGACTATCACATCTAAATTTCAAGAACATTATTAAACTTGCCAAACAAAACAAAGTTCTTGGTCTTCCTTCTCTAGTTTATTCTAAGGATAAACCCTGTACAGCATGTGAAAAGGGAAAGCACCATAGAGCTTTATTCAAAACTAAACAAAACTTTTCTATCAGGATATGTTTGCATCTTCTTCATATGGATTTGTTTGGACCAGTAAGTACAAAGTCCATAAATCATGAGAAATATACCCTAGTAATTGTTGATGATTACACAAGGTACACATGGATTCACTTTCTCAGGAAGAAAAGTCAAGCACCTAAAATAATTATGTATTTCAATAGAATGGTAGAAAACCAAAATGATGTAAAAGTCAAACAAATCAAAACTAATAATGGGACTGAGTTTAGAAATCATAAGCTTGAGAGTTTCTATGATGAGAAAGGAATTTCTCAAAACTTTTCTTCTCCCTATACACCTGAACAAAATGGTATAGCTGAAAGGAAGAACAAAACTCTCATTGAGGCTTCTAGAACAATGCTAAATGGCTTAGTACTTTCTAAGCACTTCTGGATTGAAGCAGTCAGAATAGCCTGTTATACTCAGAACAAATCAATCATTGTCAAAAGACATGATAAAACTCCCTATGAAATATTTAGGGAAATAATTCATGATATCAGCTACTTTCATGTGTTTGGATGTCTTGTGTTTATTCATAACCACAAGGATCATCTTGGCAAGAAGAAAAAAAGTAGAGGAGACTTATCATGTAACATTTAATGAAAGTATGGAAGCCATCAGGTTTACCAATACCTTAGTAGATGAGATAGGAATTAATGATTCCTTTAGATATCCTCCTGATGAATTTCAAGAGGATGATCCATCTAGATAATATCAAATAGATTATGATGTCTCATACTACATCATCCCTCATAGACGTTCACTCACTAAACTTACCTAAGAAAATCATGTCCCTGAAGTGATTGCTCCTAATGAGCTTGAAATACCTCACACTAAGGATACAAAAGGTCTAATCAACATTGAAGGGACACATGGACAAAATGTTCAGAATGATCAAATGATCACTCAACCTACTGATGTATCATCAGGGAACAATACTAAAGTTTCATGATCCATTACTGAACCTTTAGTCCCTGATGTCACTCAGTCTCATATCTCAAATCAAGCATCTATAAGTTCTTATCTTGTTCCTCAGGAGAGATGGTTAAGAGACCAACACATTAAACTTGTATATATCATTGGTGATCCTGGTGAAGGCATGCTTACAAGAAGCAAGGCTGCCAAGCTTACCGCTGCCTCAGCAGGTGAATGTCTATTTGATAACTTTCTCTCTAAGATTGAACCTAAGAAGGTATCTAAGGCACTGAAGCACCCAGGATAGATTGATTCCATGCAAGAGGAACTAAATCAGTTCTATAGAAACAAAGTATGGACTCTTGTTCATATCCCTCATGGGAAAACAGCCATAGGCTCCAAATGGGTATTTAGGAACAAGAAAGATGAGCATGGTATAACCACAAAAAACAAAGAAAGACTAGTTGCACAAGGTTATGGTCATGAAGAAAGAATAAACTATGATGAAACCTTTACACCAGTGGCAAGGATGGAAGCCATCAGGATATTCCTTGCTTTTGCCACACACATAAACTTCAAAGTTTACCAAATGTGTAACACCCCCAAATTAGGTCGCAGCGGAATAAGGGTCCGGGGCGTGTTACTTCTCAGATCAACAACACAAGATAAT
>BQNB010051344.1:0-41042 GCA_026074375.1 Tanacetum coccineum | reverse complement strand
GTGAGAGATCGTCAAAGGAGCTATGCTGGTAATAGGCGTAAGCCATTAGAGTTCGAGGTATGAGATCATGTGTTGTTAAAGGCGTCACCTTGGAAGGGCGTGATTTGTTTTAGGAAGAAAAGAAAGTTAGCACCGAGGTATGTAGAACCGTTTGAGATCCTTGAAAGGATTGGCTCTATAGCTTATAGTTTGAGGTTGCCCGAGGAGTTGAGTAGTGTACATGACACATTCTATGTGTCGAATCTAGAAAAAAAATGTTTTGTGGATGCTAATCTGCATGTGCCGTTGGATGAGATCGAGGCCGACAAGACTCTTCGTTTTGCTGAAGAACCCAAGGGAATTATGGATCGTGAAATTTAGAAGTTGAATCGTTGTGGGGTCTTAAATCGACTAGTTTTGTTGGGAATCCAATCGAGGTCATAGGTTGCCTTGAGAATATAAAGTTTATATGAAAGTTAAGGATTGAAAATTTTTGGTTGGTGTTATATTTTGAGTAAACCTGAAGTCGAGTCGGTTCTTCAAAAACTTTGAGTTTTGTAACAATTCATAACTTGATTTCAAGACAGTTCTTGTTTGATAAGTTGCGGGGTTAAGTCATGAAACAAGTTGTTACACAACTTAAAGGTTTTGAGGGGTTTCCTCGGGGACGCGCGAGACTCATGTAGTTTGATGCTTCTTTTGCGCATAGTTGTGATGCTGCTATTTGTACCCTTGTGGGAGGAAGTAAAATTATTAGCGGTAGAATTGATTAAATTTCAGGACGAAATTCCCTTAAGTAGGGGAGACTGTGACACCCGTGATTTGGACTGGTTAGCTTTACCTTTAGATATGGCTATGTGTTCATTTTATGGGATTAAGTGGTGTGCTATGTGATTATTATGTGTGCTAAGTGGTTTTAGTATGTGCTTAAGATCATTTTGAGTTGTATGGGCATCTCATTTTGATCATGTTGTGAGAAGTGATTGGTATTCCATTTGTTCACATGCGGTAATAATGGAAATGAAAGACGTGTTGCATGCATTGCTACGTCAATTCTTGGTTTTTAAGAGTTAAGCGTTTATAAGAAGTGTAAGTTATTGTAAAGGAAGCATGTGAGTGAAATATGGAAGTTTGTAGTAAACTTTCCATAAATAGAAAGTGAAATGAGAAATGAAAAGTTATTTTTAGAAAGGCTAGTAGGTGGCGTTTATGTAAAAAGGTTTACTCAAATTAGCTTAGGTTTTTATAAAAACTTAAGGTAATGTAAGTAATAGGGTAATTAATAAATTAATAAAAAAATATAAATAAAATAATGAATAGGGGGGACGATCGGCATATAGAGTTTAAAAAGATTTAGGAGTGCTAAATTTGTAAAAGTGGAATTATAGGGGGATTAGGATACCATTTAGATATATTAGAAGAAACCTAGTTCACAAATAACTCCTTCCCTCTCCATCTTGGTCGAAATCACAGCCCTCATAGCCAAAGAAATATCGACCTCCATTGTTGATCCAAGGAAAACCTCAAGAATTGTTGTTTAGGTTCTAGCATTCAAGGTAAGCATGTTAATCCTATCTAATTTATATATTCATGTAACATTTAATGTGATGGATCTAGAGGGTTTAACACTTTTGTAATTAATGAGGATATGATAATGCTAGTGTGTTTGTGGTTTAATTAGGATTATAATGGTGCAATCGGTTAGGTATAAAACACGTTAGATCATGATTTAGGTTATGGCAGATTTTTGGGTCGTGTTCAACGAATGATATCTTGATGATAAAAACGAGTATTGATATGTTTCTTGAGCATATGAATAAGCTCAGAGAGTCTAGTTTTCAAAAAGTCCATCCACGAAAGGTTTTGAGGTCGGAAAGTTAGTCAAATAATTTTTGTAAGAAAAGTTGTTAAAACAGTAAATACGAGTCAGATTTGGGTCTGATTTCGGGGAGTAAAACGCCTACTTAAAATTAGAATTAATCTTAGCCAAAACACAGAGGTTAAGTTCTATATGTCTATTAACCTCACACCAAAATTTAGCCTCTGATTAGTTGTCTAAGTAGGGTAATTAGGGCCATACATTTTAGTGTGCAATCAGATCCGAATTGGGACAGTTTTGAAGTTGGATTTTATTTGGAGTAGTGGCACATGTAGTGAGAATTTCAAAATCACAAGGTAGTTAATAAATTCATAAAGGAGCTTAGACGATTTTTTGTATAATTTATAAAGGTCAGCAAGTATGGGTTTTAAGTTGGTTAAGACACACTAAAATTCTGCATTTTTGGATAAATTGTAGTTAACTAGTATAATGTGTTAACAAGATGGTTAAGGTTAGGCATGGTGTCGGGGTGACCCATGATGGTTAATCAAACCCTTAGACATCCATCATATGAGTGTTACATGGACTTGAGCTTTTAGCTTGGTCGCGTGTAACACATTTGTGTTTGTATTGTGTAGCTTGTGTTGATATTGTTTGGAAGCTGCTTGTGCATCAGGTGAGTTTCATAGTCCCTCTTTTTACTATGTTTCTAATTTGGGATGGAAATGATGCAAGTATTTTGGAAATGTTTTAATTACTGTGAGTATGTGTCTTTTTGAAAGTGCATTCACTTTACTTGGCTATTGTATGTTACGTGCTAAAAGCTTATGTGTATTAGGATCGGGGGTAACGTTCCTACCCATTTGTTGTGATATTAGGATCGGGGGTAACGTTCCTACCCATTTGTTGTGATATTAGGATCGGGGGTAACGTTCCTACCGATGTAAAGTGACGATTTTTATGGATCGGGAGTAACGTTTCTACCCAATTGTTGATATTTGTTGGATCGAGGGACACGTTCTGTTCACATGCTTGTTTTGGTTACATTTACATGCTAGCTTGTATGATAGTGCATTTAATGTCCTGCCATGTTTACATTAATCACAGTAATTTTTATAAGCTTTGATATTCGTTACGTATAAGCATCATTTTCAGGATTCAGCAGGTGAGAGTAAAAAAGTTATGAAAGTGGCTAGATGGACCGTAAGCAGCTGCGAAGTCACAAGTTATCTTGATTCTTGTTATTTTTTTTAATGAGGAAGTTTTATTTGGTATTTGCTTTGTTAGGAAGTTATGAAATGTTTGAATGTCATGACGTGGCATGAACTATGCCCTTCATTTCAAATGTCAGACGCCTTTTGGATTTTGATGATGGTTTTGTTATTTTCATGACACTGCGTGTCTATACCTTGTATTTTATACATGTTTTAGTTTCTTTATATAGATTCCAATGTGTTATGATGATTCCCTTTCTTGTCGCGCCTCACATTTTTGCCTTGGCGGGGTGTGACATTATGAATGAGTTGGCATGATGTGATAGAAGGGGCATCTTGATCTTAGTTTGAAATGGAGGGTGAGGATGTGAAGAGAAGAGATAGTTTGGATTGGTGAAGTGATAAGATCAAGGGTAAAAAAAGAGGCATGTTTGTTGTGTGAGTAAGAAGTGCATGTTTGTGAGAGGAAGTGTGTTTGTTTAAGATGAGTGTTCAATCTAATGGTTGAGACGTAAATGAGGTATATTAGATTGATGAGGTGACTTGATCAAGGGTAGAGGAGAAAGTGTGTTTGTTTGAAATTAATCCAAGGGTGGAGAAAAGAGTGTGAGAACTTGGATTGATGAAGTGGCTTGATTAAGGGTGAGGATGAATAAGTGTGTGTGTGTGTGTGTGTGAAATTTGAATGTTGTGAAGAAGAAGGTAAATAGTAAATAAGTGGTGGAGAATGTTTTGAAAATATGTGAAGGATATATTGTTTGGAATGTAAGGAACATAAGGTACAACAAGTACAAGGATAGTACATTGTGTAAGGGAATGTGAGTTGGCATATTGAGGGATTATTTGGTGAAGGCTTATGTGTGTGAGGGCTTGAAGATGAAGATGAAGAAGATGAAGATAAGGATGAAATCAAAAGATTGATTTGGGTTAATAATCACATTGCTAATAAGATAGAAAAGAGTAGGCATATGTGATTATGAGATTGTTTAGAAAGAAGATCTTTGGAGTGTTGTTGGAAGAGAATAAATCACGTTGTATTGGTAAGAGAGGAACAAGTGATTAGGAAGAGTGGGTGGTAGAATTATGTAGAAGAAGCGTAGACTTGTACATGTAAGGAATACATGTGAGTTTATAAAACATTTAGGGAAGTGAGAAAAGTCAAAGTATGATTAACTTCCAAATACCACAAACTCAATTAGTCATTTAGACTTTAATCTATGATAATCAATAATGGATTTGATCACTAATCATCTTGATGCAAACAAGCTAAGTGCTTTTCATCTTAATTAAAACATTTTTCCCATAAACGGAAAGGATGCGTTTACGCAAAGTGACATCTGACCTAGTTTGACCAATAAGGGAGTAAACTCGTTACGTGATTAGAAACAACGTAAATCCGTCAAATGAATACTTTTGCTTGTTGGTATGTTGAAAACATGATCTTACTAGGTTTAGAGGGCCTTGGCTAGAGGCGTTTAATAATGATTTGAGTTGGCATTTTGTAGAAAAACAGGAGGATTCGTTTGTGCTCCTCTCTAAGTATTAACCTTATTTGGAGTGTTCCCAAATGCTCAAATATCAAGTACATACCTTTAGTTGATTGTTTCCACATATGTCGGTAAGAAGGAAAGCAACATTGTAAATCCGTAAAAACAGAGCTTCGCGAGTGGCGCGCTGGCCAGATGCTGATGCATGCCCAGTGCGCCAGATTTCTAAATCTGTTTTTCTAGATTTTGGCTATCATTTGTTAGTTTATGTTTGCAAATGTTTATTTGTCATCGTTAAAACATAAGGGAGAACCTAGTCAATGTTGCACCAACAATATCCCCCTTTTTTGATGATGACAAATAAAATTTCAGAAAGCAAATAAAATTACAAACGTCGCGAAGATGAAGATCGCCGTTGATGTAGTTTGCGTCTTGATCTTGGCCTTGTAATTTGGTGAAGCTTGAACATTGTCTTCACTTTATGAGTCTTAAATAGCTTGTCTACTTCCATGTATGCTATAGCTCTTTGCTTTCGTAATTGCTTGCTTTTTCACGATTATAAGCGTCTTCTTGCTTTGCTTTCCTTATCCCCCTTTTGTCAAATAAAAAAGATGGGCTCTTGCTCTTTTATTGGAAAGTAGATATATTTCTAGAAGAGAGAATAGATACCATTGTGCGTGCTCCCCCTTGTTCCAAGGCGGGGATCCATGGGTCAAGAGCATTACATTCAAGGTTTTCTTGGCTACAACTAGCAACAATGCAAACACAAGACAATAAAAGCAACAAACATATACTCATGTGCAAGTTCTACATGGGTTAGCTTACCATTTGGAAATTTGGCAACATAGATGAGTACAAATATGGATAATTGTGACTTTATACATTGTTGCATACATTCATATACATATTTTAACCTTTTATATGTATAGTTATTCATGACTCCAATTGTATTTTATTGAGCATGCTTGGATAATTTTATCATAATTTCATCCTATTATGTTGTAGCAAAGCAAAATTAACCAAGAAACATTCAAGCATTTTATTTCACATAAAACATACAATACACAATATATATTATAAAATATTTTGAAACATGATAGCCTATCATAGTTGGGGGTATCCATACTCATCGTCCCCTTATTTAGAAATGCCTTCCAACCTGTTTATTTCTTACGGCGTTGGGATGCGGCCTTTGCTAATGGCTCAACCATTGAGCACAACAACTTGAAGTTGTTGTTAAGGGAATAATGAATCTCCCTCGTTTCCTCATGAAACTCCTTAAGGTCATTTTGAACCTCAATTCCTTTCTTGCAACATTGCCAAGTGGCGGTATGAGGATGCTCATTTTCATCAAGCTTGTGAGGGAAAGGATACCCAATCTTGTACCATATCGGGCCATCCACTAGGCACTTCTTCATATAGTTTCCTAAGATTATATTATCATCACTTGTTGGATTGACCCATTCATCATTTAGATCCTTCTCTTTCACAATTTTCTTCCCTTTATAATTTCCTATGGATTATTCACTCATGTTTGTTTATTTTTTTATGTATTGCCGATTTTAAAGAGTAGAAGATTGTGTGTTTTGTGTTGGTGTATCATGGTTTTTATATGAGTTAGAGGAGAGTGGTAGGTATGCAATAAAGCCTTATCAAGTCACTTAGTATTGTACCTTGATTCTTTGAGATAATGGTAGGAATGATTGTGTGAAGAAAATTTTAGGGATATTGGGAAGACCATTTTGCCATGTTGATTGGTTGAGAATCTAATGATACTTTGTTGAATCTAAGGTTATGTTTGAGTATATTTAGTTTAAATTGAGATTAGATGATTTGGTTACACAAGATAGTTCCTAAAAATATGCATGCATGCACCATGATTTGTCTAGCCATGCATGATATTGTAGTTTGTTGTGTAGAGCTCCTTAATCACCATTTTGGATTTTTGGAATTGATAACTTTATTTTCGTTGCATTACGAGGAAAATACTTAAGATCTCGGATGAGTGGTCCGAGTTATCAATCCTACTTCAATGTGTGTTTTAATCCTTTTTGGATCATTTGTCACATATTTTACACGATAAAGCCATTATACATATGCACAGGTGTTGCTAAGTATGAATATCTCGACTTAATGGTCAAAAAAAAAAAGAAGATGTGTGTTCCACATTGATAATATTAACTACCATAGTGTATGGTGAATTAATTCCATAGTTTCTCGGACGAGAAAACTATATTATCATGTTTATTCTTTGTGCATTTTAGTTTGTTATGCAATACCATACCGAATTCAATAAAAGAATTCTCTTTAACTACGTGAGTAGTTTGTATGTTTGCACAAAGTTCTATCCTAATACACATAGCATGCAATCAACACATAGAATGAACAAGATGACACAAATACAACATTTTTAACACAAGGGTGAGTTGCAATCCAAAGTGATTTTGTCAATGAATTTGTCTATTTAATCTCTCATGTCTATCATGAGGAATAGAGCATGCAATGTTGTGAGTAAGTCAATTTCACACATTTAAATATGTGAGGCGATGATTATTAAAATATTGACAAAATGTAGATCAAATTTCTTGTCATAGCACATAAATTTGACATGTAGAATTCGAGATATGTCAACCGTAGTTTGAATAATGTATTGACAACTATCCTTCATCTTGTTAACACAACAATGTTGCTTAACTTCCATGCTTTTCACATGAGTCCTAGCACATAAGCATATAAGCTCTAAGAGCACAAGTATTTCTAGTAAGGAATGTAAACGACCTCTAAACTTTTATCCTTATTCTTGACCTCTTACACTCTCAAATCAATATCCTATGGTGCATGTCAACCATGAACATCCTCAACTAGACTCGTACAATTTGGACTTTAGAAAATGTCATACGAAAATCGTAAGCTTTTTTTGTCTTGGACCTAAGTGTTCTCTCATTTAACTCACCAATTACTTGTTCTATTGGGTGACCTCTAGCTTCTTTTAGACTTTTAGGATAGCCTTCATCCGAAACATTAACTTGTAATGACGGTGACCCATTGAGATCTTGAACTATGGGTTCATCAATCCTATCATATTCTATCGAAGAAGATGACTTGGGCTCACGCAAGCTCTCATCAAATATAACATTGAGAGATTCCTCAATTCTTATTGTTTCCTTGTTAAGCACTATGTATGCTTTACTAGTTTGAGAGTATCCTAAAAACACACCTTCGTACGACTTTGGGTCGAACAAATGTTTTGGAATCCTAAAAATAAGTGCTATATGTGAAAAATAACCCATCATATATATCAGAAGTATTTTGTAAAGAGTTTTTATAAAAGTTCTTTTATAAACCCGTTTATTAACGTATAACTCGTAAACTACGTATCTTCTTCGTTATAAATCCGTTTTTCGAGTTTCTTATATGCTTGGAATCGTCATGAGACGTACTATTTTTATAAACTATAAAATCCATGCCTTGGAATTCGAACCAAAACAGCCTCTTATTAATAATTAGGTATTTATATATATAAACTTGTTTTATTTAGTTTTCAACTTAGTAAATTACCACAAGTCCTTCATAACCCTTTATATCATATGTCTTACATATTATAGTGTCCATTAGTCCATATTTTGTCCAAGTGTCCAAGATAACAAGTCCTTAACAACACTTATAAATCATAAACTCATTAAGTAGACTTTTAGTTAACTAGTTTATACATATAATTTTTATACATAACCAACAAGTGTACAATACTTATACTCCCTTTATAACATGACATTAGCAACCATATAACATGTGTAAAAGTATACAAAACCATAACCAAGTGTAAAATCCATTTTACAAGTTTAAAAGTATCCTAAATGGTGATTTGCTACATAGAACTTATATATACATAAAATCATAAATGTAAAGACATAAAGAGTTTTAGATGACCTTAATATGATGTGTGGTGATGAACAACAAGATCTAAACCCTTGTTTAGCAACCAAACCCTAACTTGCAAGACTTGAAAACCCTAATCTCAACCAAAACCCTAATCTTGCTTTATCCTTGCTTAACCCTTGTAAAGGCTTAACCAAGCCTTTAAACCTCCTTGGAATAGCTTAGATATGGTGTAGTAATGCTTGTGTAAGTGTTAAAATAATTTGTATGAGTTGTGTATGGTACTTGTGGTTGAGCCGTGGGTATTGAGAGAGAAAAGAGAGATATAAGTTTGATTTTTGCTAAGTGTTATGAGAGTGAGAGTGTATGCTAGTTTATAAATACTTCCAAGTGGTCAAAGATGAGATTCAAAGACCAAAGACTATGAATGAGGGGGGTTGGGTCGTTGGGAACAAAGGGGAGGGTTTTAAGGATGACTAGTGGTCAAAACCACTAAAAGAAGTCCATGGGAGACAACATGGCAAGTTTTTAGGAAGTGTGTCTAAGGATGTACACATATATTCCCACCACTAGACCATTTCTTCACAATTTCCTTTCATTTCAAAAAAATAAAACACACACTTTAATGTGTGTGTGTGGTGCGTCTGAACCAAGCAAACAAGAAAAACCATAAATTTTCCAACTTTGTTCAATAACGTGATATTTTGGGTTGATACAAGTATATGGGTATTCTTTTAAACAATGTTTGGGTTGTCCGGTTCGTGTCAAAATCTTCAAATTTGAAGATTTTCTTGTAAGTTTTCAAATTTAAATTTCGTTTGTCCTTTGGGTTTATTTTGATGCATAGATGTTAGTTGTACAACTTAATCGTTGTGAAAATCGATTTTTGAAAGTGAAATGAATAAAAAGGGGATGTTTGGTTTGTGAATAGTAAAAAGGAAAAAAAGAGATTTTGTAGTTTTGATGTTGTGGTCGTGATGGTTGAATAATATATGATGCCAGAATGCTTATTTTTTATAGTAGCTTGTATAGCTTATTCGGGCTTATTTTTAAGCTATTTCTTGGCTTATTTGGGCTTATATGCCACGTGTATTTTCTCAAAATCACTAGAAAAGTGATTTTGATTATTTTTGTATTATAACGTATGTTGTGGACTATTTTTGAGGCTTATGGTAGTAACCAAATGTGATATGTAGCTTTATAGCTTATTTTCAAGCTTAATATACATATTTTGGAGTTTATGGATTCACGACCCAATAAGTCTATTTGAGTCGCGGCTTAATGGGAGGGCTTATTGTGGTCTGGATTATTTTTACATATAATTATATACTTATATATGTAAATGGACCTTGGTTTTTGGACTTGGATTATATTTTGGACTTATAAATGTCCTAATGGACCAGTTAAAAGGTCATATTCACAAAAATTCATTTTTCAAGCTTTTAACAACTTTTGTTAAACGCATCTTCCAAAAGCTAAAAGCTAACATCAACCTTCGAGTGACAAAGGTCTTATGAGTTTCTACATAAGTGATTCATAGTCTCCTTAATATACACACCTTAAGACTAAGTACTTTCACTTTCGATAGTCTTTTCCTGTCCCCTTAGAATGTAAGATGGTTTATCGTCTGCTCACCTCATACACAATGTGGACCGAACATTATCCATCGATCTCTAGGATAGAAAACTCATTAAAATTGTTTGTCATTTCCTTCGCGACAATGTCCAAAAGGAAATATCATCATCGAAAAAGTGTCGTCGGAAGACAACATCGTCAGCATCCTCACCAAACCACTAAAACGTGAACCATTTAATTATTTACGTCTAGGTCTAGGAATGATGAAACAAATCTCATAAACGTGTCATTCTCATTTTAATAGTCTTGTTACTATTAAATACATTCTGAAATGCAAATTAAAATGTCACTCATTGTTCATGTCTAAGTCGTTTTACAAAAACCTTAATCATGCCTCTATTATTATATAGATGGTTAACATCTTCCGTCCACATTTCCGCTACCACCTTTAAGACAACCTCGTACCTCGTCGTGTGATTATTCTATGAACATTCACAATACTCGAGAAGAGCTACATAACTTTGCGGATGAAGTTCATCGTATGCTAACCGTCATCCATCATGACATTGTCAAGCTCATCGCTTCCGTCGTTATTTCTCTTCATTTATTCCTTTTATTCCACAATTCATGTCCGGATGAGCACGAATTAGAAGGGAAGGGAAAACACACCTGTTCACATATATCCTTTAACCAAATACTCTTAAGAACTCACATATGTGATTCTTATTCACTAGAAACCAACAATGTAAAACCGAGTCATCCTTACCACTACCAATCTCGAGTCATCCACCTAGTTATCTTCACAAGAAGATTCACCATGTAACCCTTACCCACAAGTGAATTTCGCATTGAAATGCATCTCATCTTCATTTCCCGACACTCATAAGCATGTGTGCCTATGTTGTCAAAAGTCAAGTGAATTTCGTAATGAAATGCGTCACATCCTCATATCCCGACACTCATAAGCATTTGTGCCTATGTTGTCAAAAGTTAAGTGAATTTCGTAATGAAATGCGTCTCACACTCATAAGCATTTGTGCCTATGTTGTCAAAACTCAAGTGAATTTCGTAATGAAATGCGTCTTATCATCCAATCATTTCCACTTTTTAGCAAAGTGAAGAACACAAAGAAGATATTCAATCTTCAAGCGTTGTTAAGTCATCACAATGTCAAGTCTTTCACTTCTCTTTCACCATTTTCATATTTTCACCTTTGTTCGAATTAACAACCAACAAAACACCCAACAAACCTAGTGTCAACACCTTCCCTTTCCATTCACGCTCATCCTTCTTCGTTTATGTTCCCTCCTCAAATCATCCTTATCATCAACATTTAGTTCGATCTAAAGTCTTACGATAATGTTTATCCTTAAACACTCAAAACATAATAAGCATACATAATGCTTAACAAAGAAACCTTGAGGATTTAGGAATCTCTCAATACAACCCTTAGTCTATTCAAATCCATATCATCATCTTGGTTAGATGACGATACCATAAGGAACATGTCAATCAAAATACGTTCATACTCCTTATCCAAATGACATCTTGGAAGATGTCATTCTCATAATAATAGTGTGTCAATCAATAAACGAATTTTGTTCTCGTTTATTAAAGTCGGTATTATACCGAAGGGTGTTGGTCAAGTCTTAGTCCTTAAGCATGTGTCGGTCGAACTTTATCATTGGTTCCTAAACATTCTCGTGTCTTAAGTATACGTCATGATTCCTTTTATCATGGATTTAGGTTGTTGTTATTAAAACAACGAGTGCATGTGTCTAGGTTTTAAATTTTCTTTTAAAATGTCATAGTTTAGAGTGCATATATCTAAGACATGCATGTCTTGTTCCCCGTTAGTGTATTGATATATATATATATATATATATATATATATATATATATATATATATATATATATATTTAGCTATCATTGTTGGTATATATATGTGCACTTTTCTACTAATTTTTTTGTAGCACACTTCCGTAGCTTGATTCCTTGGTGCCCCAAACAAGGGGGAGCATACACCGAGGGGGAGTTGCAACCGTTATGACATCTACACATTTCTTGATATGTGTATCCAACCCTTTAATATCGCTCCTATATATATATTATGTTGCACGAAACTAACCCTTGATGTAGGTTAAGAGTTTGCAACAAATTTGATCCATGGATCCGCTAGAGTCTATATACATGGAATGCAAGTGTCATAGGAGTGCAATGAGCTAAGGGGTGCTCGAGTGTCAAAGTAGATATCTTGGGATGATTAAACGGGGTTGATAGGAGCAAGACTTCACTAGGGATGATGCAAGCTCGCCTCTTTGGTTCAAGGTTTAAAGTGTAGTATAAGTCTCGCCTAAGAGTCCACCTTTTTGCTTCGACAAAAGGGGGAGAAGAAGTGTAAACAAGTAACTTATACATTTTACTATGAGTTATAGTTTACATATTTTGTCATCATCAAAAAGGGGGAGATTGTTGGTAGAAATATTATGATATTTAATCTATACATTCTCTTCATGTTTTGGTGATGACAAACATGTAACTTATAACACATAACGTAAAGTGCTTAAGTTACTCGTGATCACAAATCATCAATGCATTCATATGACAACATCTCTCGACGTCTTAAGTCTTTGTAAACAAGTAATTAGTAGTAAATTTTCATTTCGAAAATTAAATCACTTAAGGTATGAATAAATAAATGCTTAATTCATTTTATGATCAAAGGAATTTTTATTCAACCTCACATTTTTTATAAAAATGTCTTTTACAAAACATTTTTAGATTTAAAAGAAATGTTTTATTCAAATAAATATTTTGAATTCAAATTTTCTACCTAAAAATGGCTAGAAATGTTCCAGAAAACACCTCCCCCAGAAAAGACAAAAAAGGGAGCGTCTGGGCTGGGCGGCCCCCTTAATTATAAAGGGCGGCCCCCTTAATTTTAAGGGGACCGGCACTCTAATTAAGGGGATCGCCCGGACAAAAAAGCACTTCAGTTTGCCTATAAATACTGGACTATTCCCCACTGATTTTTTTCACCTTTTGCACCCTTTTTCTCTCTGTCCCAAATCAGTTTATACATCTCACACATATTCTAAAAACCTTTGATCATGTAATCATAAGCATTTGTTTCCAAGTGATTCAAGCTTATTCCTCCAAGTGCAAGAGAAGAACTCTCGTTATCATCAAGATACGAAGTTATGTAGTTTAGTTAGTGCATTCGTGACATGTCTTACATTCACAATGTATAGATCGAGTCCATGTATTCCAAACTTGTGTAATAGTTAGATCATGATGATCATGGTGTGTATAGTTGTTAGATTGTGGTGATCATCGGAAGTTTAGTTAGATTGTGGTAATTGTAAAGAGGTTATATAGATCGGGGTGATCTTGTTAGTATCTAGGTGTAGTGAAGTGAAGTAATGCGGTGAAGTGAAGTTGTGCGGTGAAGTGAAGTTGTGTCGTGAAGTGAAGTTGTGCGGTGAAGTGAAGTTGTGTCGTGAAGTGAAGTTGTGTCGTGAAGTGAAGTTGTGCGGTTAGTATTTTAGTGAAGTAGTGTGGTTAGTTGTGATAGATTGGTTCTAGCTAAGATTAAAACTCGACATTTGGCTTAGTGTCGGAAATCGGTGTAAGCTTAGTTGTGTTCGGTTTTCTCCGCCTAAAGGGAGCTTGTTGACTAGTGAAGTAACTCACGAGTTGGGTACTCGGGTAGTGGAGTAGGGCGAAGAGGTGCTTTGTGACCGAACAACTATAAATCATCGCGTCCGGTTTGCATTTTCTTTTACCTTTCGCTTTACATATTTATTTACCTTATCGCCTTACATTTATACTTGCATTAGATCTATATGTGTATTGATTGTTGCTTATATTGTTTGGATGATGATTGTGTCATAGATAGAAGTTAACATTATGATTGTGTTTATATTGCTATGACATGTTCTAGTGGATATAGATGAATTATTCACACTCATCATATTGCATCTAACTTGATGGATAATTTGATACAAAACGTTTTATGTTTTTAAATGGAAACGTATTCACCCCCCATACATTTCCACAATTGGTATCAGAGCCACGTCGCTCTAATTTTCAAAACAAATGGTTTTAAAAATTGAGTACGATCCATGTATCAAATTATCCATGAAGAGCGATTAAATATGAAAAGTGTTTTGTTGCTTAACTTGTATTAGTTCTGTTGTTAAATACACTAATTATACTAGCTCGAGGTAAAAATAATGCTTAAAATAAGTGTTATATGTTCGGTATCAAGTTCAGAAAGTTGTACACCTTTCTGCAAAGTCAGTAAACAATTTTGTACAAAAAAATGGAAAATTTTAGTGTCAGATGGCCGGCCCTCTTAAAGTGTATGGCCGGTCCCCTTAATTCCTGGCCGGCCCCCTTATATTTAAGGGGACCACCTGTCTGATTCGACATATTTTCGGAAACTTTGAAAATTCATATAAAATTAACCGTAAGTCCGTAGAAGTCGTATCACCCGCCATTTTGAAGATAATTGAGTCTACTTTTATATAAAAATACTTCTAAGTATTTATTTCTAACTTAAATAAGTCAGAAAGGCAAAATACTACTTATTGTCCAAAAACGTTGAGTCTCGGTTTAACGCAAAACTTGTATTTTATCTTTTCCTTTTGAGTCGAACATTACTAGTTGGTATCTTTGAAAAATGGTATAGTCAGCTTTTCAAAAATATTAAAATTAGTTAATTTTTGAAATAGAAAAGAAACTAATTCGTTTTTAAACAAAACCGAGCTAAGTATACATTGTTGTATCCAATACTAATACATAAAACGCGACAACATTTTAGTTGTTAAAGCTATATGTGATTAAGTGCATCTTCTTTATGTCCTTAAGTTTGTTAGTAGATAATTATTAAATGAATGTTGGCTATTATAATAAGCTAAATTGAATGTCTAAACGACATGTGCCATGTACACTAATTGTTTGTAGCTAGTTTTTTTTTCGGATTATGCATAACTAGAATCTTATGCAAATTTCTTGCATTAAGATTGCGAATTGTTCTTGCATTAGAAAAAACATATAGGCATAAAATCATTCAATTTACAAATGTTATCATAAACACCTTGTAAAATCTTTTCGAGTATAGGATAAACTAGGAATAAAGAGTCAATAACTTGTCAAGTATATTATTAAAATGTGTTAAAACTAGTCACCTAAATCATTTCTAACGATTTAATCTATTTTCAATAACAACTTTAAATATTTTTAATAACTTGCTTGTTGAGCCTGGGTTGGTTTAAACAAAAAAAAAGATTGTATTAATACATTAGTAACCTAAGAAAAAGAAAAAGCGTGTGCTTGCATGGTTCTAACTTACACAACACAATTTTTTTTTAACATATAATAATTTTACAAAAGATAGTGTTGTTGTAAAAAATAATTATAAAACTCATT
Organism: Tanacetum coccineum; assembly: GCA_026074375.1. Lineage (NCBI taxonomy): Eukaryota > Viridiplantae > Streptophyta > Magnoliopsida > Asterales > Asteraceae > Tanacetum > Tanacetum coccineum. Next base: position 25,658 of record BQNB010051344.1, on the reverse strand, counting down.
TATATACTCATAAAATGTCAAAAACTACTATGTTATATTATACATAACAACCAAAAGTTTTTCGCACAAGTAAAATTTACATAATCTTGAAATAAAAATTAACTTAACATTATCATCAACTTCACCTACAATAATTTTGGGATTAATGGGAACACACTATTTAAATATTTAGATATATTATCATTTATTTTAGGCAAATATTACGATATTTTAATCTATAACGATCCCCTCTATGTTTTTGGTGAGACAAAACCTGTGCCTTGTAACACGTAACGTAAAGTGCGCAAGTTACTTGTGATCACTATTCATCAAGTGATACATGCAACAAACATCTCTCGACGTCTCAATTATGCCTCAAAGACGGACATTTGTTTACAGCCCGACAAAAACTCACATAAGTGTATTAGAACAAGCACTAAACATGTATGTAAAAAGATCAAAAGAAATAATTTTTTGTCTAAACTTACCATTTTTAATAAATGTAAAACCCAAAAAAAAAAAAATTTTGTAAAAAAAAAAATTTTTTCAAAACTTAATTAGACAAATTATTTTTGAATTATAAAAGAAATTTTTATGTGGTAATTAATTCAAAAATTCAAAATCTGATTCTTTTTCTCCACCCCCCAAAACATTCAAACTTTTACCAGACAAGTTTGGTCACCAAAAAAAGACAAAAACAGGAGCGTCTTCGGGGCTGGTCCCTTAAATAGGCTGGCGGCCCTCTTAAATATGTCCGGGTCGCCTCACCCTAATAAATCTGGGACCCAGCCGTTTCCAAACAGGCTGTTTTTCAGCTTCCTATAAATAGTGGGTCACATCCCAACTATGTTCATAATCCCTTTTGCACATTTTCTTTCATTTCTATTCTCTCTCTAGATCTCACTAAATCTCTCTAAACCTTTGATCATTTAACATTGTTTAATCTTGTTTAAATTTGATCCAATCATCTATCATTGCCTTTTTTCCTCAAGTGCAAGAGAAGAACTTCGGTCATCTTTGAAGACCAAGTTATGGTATGTCTAGTTAGTCGTACATTTGTAACATTTGTACAATAAAACCGATCCATGTCTCCAATCATTAGTAGTGTGTATATCCAAATGTTATATATATTTGGGATGATTTGTTGATTGTGGGTTGGTTAGTATTTTAGGCCTTAAAATACATTGGTGAAGTGGTAGATTGGTTCTAGCTAAGATTAGGACTTGACATTTAGCTTATTGTCGGAGAATAATGTAAGCGACGTGGTTTATGTGTTTAGACCATAAAACACAAGGTTTGTTATGTTGGGCCATAAAACATAACGGGTTTGGTTGTACCCGAAGAAGAACTCGACATCTAGCTTAGTGTCGGAAAATAATGTAAGCATTGGTATAAGGTTTTCTCCGCCGAAAGGGAGCTTGTTGATAAGTGAAGTAACTCTCGAGTTGGATACTCGAGGAGTGGAGTAGGGCAAAGAGGTGCTTCGTGACCGAACCACTATAAATCATTGTGTCGGTTTTCATTTCCTTATACCTTTCTCTTTACTTATGTCTTTACATTTATCACTTTACTTTTACACTTGCATTGTGTGAACTGTTGTGTTTGTTGTGTTAGTCATGGTTGTGTAGCTCTTTTTAGTAAACATTGTGAGTGTGGATATATTGGTAGAATATGTGCTAGTTATTGGAAATCCATTATCGACACTTCTCATATTGCGTCAAACTTGATTGGTGATTTGATACAAATAATCTAGTGCGAAAACCTCTTCTAGAGGTGGTCCCTTTAAATAGGGTAGCCCCCTTATGTACTGGGCGGCCCCCATACATTTATGGGACCGCCGACAGAGTGATAAAATAAATTATACAAAAGATTTGAAGTTTTTAAGAGGAAACGTATTCATCCCCCCTCTACGGTTTCCACAATTGGTATCAGAGCCACGTCGCTCTAGTTTTCAAAACAAATGGTTTTTAAAATAGAGTACGATCCATGTATCAAATTACCCATGAAGGGGGATTAAATATGAAAAGTGTTTTGTTGCTTGATTCGTATTAGTTTTGTTGTTAAATATACCTCGTATACTAGCTTGACTGAAAATATTCTCAAAAAGCTTGGAAGTATAAAATACGTCTTTGTAAGTCCTAGGAGTAAAAATGATGTCTAAAACACATGTTCTATGTGCTGGAACAACTCCCTGAAGTCCTACGTCTTTACATTAAGTTACCAAATGATTTTATACGAAAAACGTATTTTTGGGTCACTGGTGGCGGTCCCATAAATGTCTGGGCGGCCCCCTAATATATCTGGGGGCCGTCACCTTTATGGGGGCCGCCTGTCTGTTTCAGCAGATTTTGGCAAACTTCGAAAAATCATATAAAATCAACCGTAAGTCCGTAGAAGTCGTGCCACCCGCCATTTTTTAGATAATTGAGTCTAGTTTCATTTAAAAATACTTCCAAGTCATTTTAACAAACTAAAGTTAGTCAGAAATGCAAAATACTACATAGTGGTCAAAATTGTATGTTTCGTTTTGACGTAAAACTTGTAGCTTATCTTTTCCTTCAAGTCAAGCATTTCTAGTCAATGTATCTTTGAAAAATGGTGTATTTATCTTTTCAAAACATTGATCTTGATAAACTTTTGAAATGGGGAGAAAACTATTTTATTTTCAAATCAAATCAAGCTAAGTATACATCGTTATATCTAATACACAAAACAACGACGAATATCCTTATGTGTATGCTAGATGATTATGTGTGTTTACTTTTGTTTCAACTTGGTTAATAGATATTAATAAGTAATCATTACTATTTGTAATTGAGCTAATTATATATCTAAACACATGTGCCATGTATGCTATTTGTATGTTACTAGTTTTCGGATTATGCCTAATAGGAATTACGCTAGATTTCTTGCGTTAAGTTGCAAAATTGTTTGTGCATTGCATATAGGCATAGATCACTATATTTACAAGTGTTACATAAACATCTTGTAGATCATTTTGAGTGTAGTAACCCACTTAGGAATGAGAGTTTAATAGTTTGTCAAGTGTGTGGAAAAATAATGTCCTAAGATCATATGTTAAAACCCATCATTAAAATATTTCCAACACATTATCTCTCTTCCAACAAAATGTCTAAATATTTTCATCATCTTGCGTTGTTTGACCTCAGGTTGGTTAAACAAAATAAAATATTGTATTAATACATTGGTAATTAAGTAAAAGAAAATATATTTTTTAAACTTTGCTTGTGCTTGCATTGTTCTAACACACACATAATTATATTCTTTTTATAAACGTATAGTATTTTACAAAAGATGTGTGTTGTATAAAAATGGTTAGGAAAATCATTTATATACTCATAAAACGTCAAAAACTATGCATACTATACATATCAACAAATAGTTTTTCACACAAGCAAAATATATTACAATCTTGAAGTAAGAAATTAACTTGTCATTAGTCATCAACCTCACCTTACAACAAGTCTTAGGATTATTGGAACACACTATGAAAATCTTTATTTGTCTTCTTTTAAAAGAGTGTTCGTGAGGGTCAAGAAAGATTTCGAATATATATCCACTCATTATTCAAACTATGACTGATGTTATTATCGAATCTAATTGACAAGATTTCGAGTATGGACAAGAAACCGGATTCTTATTTGTCTAGCTTTAAGATTATATCAAAATATAACAAGAGATATTATCTTAAATCTACATACTCAATCACACTCGATTGATATGAAAATAATGGCATCCCTTTCCAAGATGATAAGAATATGCATCGGATCATAACTCACACTTGTGTAGATGATGTCATATTGAGTCTACTTGTCCAATAGTTGTGTTCCAAATATTTGGAAAATATATGCATAAAATACACAATAAAGTAGGATTGACAACTTGAATGTTTTGTCCAAAATATTCAAGTAATTTACCTTGCAATGCAATTGGTAAACTCATCATCTCCGAAAAGCCAAACATGAGCAAATGCACAACATATGTAACCTTGCTCAAATAATTCAAAAGCACAACTCAAAACTCAAACTATCTTCTCATCAAAACTCTCTCTTACTTTATCAAATAAGCATAATATTTCTTCTTCACCAAATGAGAACCCTTTAACCATCTAAGGTTGGCATTAGGAAGAATTGAACATATTCCACAAACAACCATTTTTGTGCTTTCTGTTAATCTGGTGATCATAGAGGATTTTAAATATGAAGATGATTTAATAATTATTACGCTTAATCATCTCTTCATCTACAAATCTAATTACATAAATTAGAATATGAACCATGAAAGCGGGCTCTAGGATTTTATCTAGATAATGAAAATATCAATCAAAATGAACCAAGATATGTTTTCGTGTCTAAATGTTTAACATCCTTGGTTATTACATGAAATTACACGAAGTAGATTGCAAAGCAAACAAGATTGTCAACGAATTGCAATTCACAATTGCATTGAAGGATGTTTCATTGATCTTATGTGTTAATATGTTGTGTTATTAGCTATGGTCAACAATTTTACTTGCTAATACTTACAACACTCTATATGTAGGATTGAAGACTTCATGGAATTTCCATCAGTGAAAACTCATAAGTACTCAAAACTTGATTAGCTAGATTGGATTGTCATTTCTGAAAACTCAAACCGAGAACCCTTTTAAAACGTATATAAGTTTACTCGTAATTACCTAATAGGCAACACCATCTCTCAAATAATAGAAAATGATCCCTGCCCAAAATTTGGCACCTCCACGGATTGATGGATCCTTCGTCCTAAATTCATCTTCGGTTTAGGTAGATCCGCCCTATGGCATTAGATTTAAACATCTGCCTATTGTCTAATCTCTTGCTTTTACTTCTTACATTCATGTACATAAACTTTAGTCTTAATCATCAATATTTTTTAAAGAAAATAAACAAAGATTCTATTAATGGTAATTAACTTAATTTGATTTCATTCATAAAAAAGACATGCAAAGGTGCATACTTTGTTACACTACTCATTGTTAGTGCATACAAATTGTCACTCTTAAGCATACTCCTAGGTCCTAGATGACTCATTATCTCTTATACATATAACAACTTGCTTGCTCTCTCATTTAACCTTAGAATTCCACACATCTTGATTAGGATTATGCGAACCAAAATTAAAGCATTTAAGTTGAGTCATGTGTAGGACCTCTTGAAAAGAGATACAAATTTATCTTTTCTAAAATTCATTTGGAAAAATAGACATTTTATTTTGTCATCACCTGAGATTGACTACTTGAGAATCTATTGCACTTAGAAATTCAATTGAACTATAAGGTTGAATTGATTCCAAGAGTGAGTTGGGTTCGTGGTATAACCCGTTAAAAACGGTCGTGTTTAGCCTGAAATGGAATCACTAGTGATTGTTCATATCCATTCTTTAATTTGATTAAACGATCTTACCCTAAATTGCCTGATGATATTCTACATTCGATTGACTTTGTGATCTCCTTAGGAGTGCATAACTAAGCCAAGTAGAAATTGATTTCGCATTAATCAATCTTGACAAACCATGCACTCAATAGTGGCTTTAAAGCATCAAGATTAATAAACTTGCTACCGTTTAATGCATATTATTTGTCTTCATGATTTTTTTTGATGCTCAACGATTAACTGCATGTCTATTAAATGCATGTCATTATAAAGGCGCTTAGTCTTTTTCTAGTAATATAGATAAAATATATCTTAGTTTATCTAAATTGACCACATCTCCCATTAATGCTAAATACTAAACCGTTGTTTGTTACATGATTGCTTAATTTATTAAAAATTATCATGTTTTGTTTGAGGCATTCTTACTTGACGTACATGTTATTGTGCAACAATACACTATGTTGGTTGATGTATGACAAATTAAGGGTTTAGATGTAATTACAATTCTTAACATTAATCTTGTTGATTATTGTGTTGATGATGCTTTGATAAACTTGCATGTATTATTCATAGATGTCTTATACACTATATGTATTATTTTTCTCACACTGGAATATCTTTCTTCGCGTTCCAGAGTCACTAATCTAAATTTTCAAAAGAGTCGCAAAATTGGTCTTTAAATTCTTAGGATGTCTTCACTCACACACTCCTTTGATCATAGTCTCGCTTTCTTCCAAATCATCTACTCTTTCGTCAAGTAAAGCTTAGATGCAAATCTCACGTCCTCTAAGTAGGTTTGACAACTTAAATATTTCATCCGAAATATTCAAGTATTTTTAACTTGCGATTGCAAACGTTAAAGGTCATATCCGGAAATCCCTATTCAATGCTTTAAACAAACATTTGTTATAAGTTAAAACGCTCTCCTTTTCTCTTCGATGAAACATTCTTTCTCATCGACAAGAATATTCTTTCTCTTTGACGAAACATTCTTTCTCTTTGACGAAAACGTTCTTTCTCTTCGACGAAAACATTCTTTCTCTTCGATGAAACATTCTTTCTCTTCGACGAAAACACTCTTTGTCTTTCGATCACACCTCATGTCTTCTTAATACAACCAGCCTCTTCAACCTTAGTGATGGCTAATATCTTTCCTCCACTATTTCCGCTACCACCTTTAAGACAACCGTATACCTCGTCGTGTGATTGTTCTATGAACATTCGTAATGCTCGAGAAGAGCTACATAATCTCTGGTGAGTTAGTTTTATCGTACGTTAACCACAATCGGTCTTGACATTGTAAAGCTAGTCGCCTCCATCTTGTTTTTTCTTCTCTATTATTATTTTTTTTATTATTATATTATTTTAGCGTAAGAACACATACCAAAAGGATACTTCAACTTTTCCCTTCAGGACTATGTCCAAAAGGAAACTTCTCCATTCACGACTAAAGGTTGCGTCTGAAGTATAACTTATGTCGACATTCTTTCTTTTCCTAAATCAACGAATTGTTAAATTTATATCTCGTCTAGGTTTAGGATTGATGATACCCCATTCCTGTATATCGGTCTCTCTCTTTTCTTCTAAGTCTCAATTTTAGTCTATGTTCCATTCCGTGTCGTGACAACCTAATTACTTCATCCGAAGTATTTTTAAAAATTTTAATTAGCGGAATGCAAATTAAAATGTACACTAAGCTGTTCTAAAATTTTTTTAGACAAATACATCTATACTGGTGGCGATCCCCATAAACCAGGCGCCCCCCTAATCAAAACAGGCGGCCCCCATATATATATAGGACCGCCGGCAGCAGGCTTGAAATATCTTTCATTTCTTTTCAAATCATTAAACGAACAACCCTTCTCTCTTCTGCTACAAGATGATGTCTACTTTACACCATGTCTGATACCAACATCTCTCTAAAGATTAATGGTCATTCTCTTATCTCAATTCCCATAAGCATTGTTGCTTATGTTGTCAAGAGAATTTCATAATGAAATGTGTCTCATTCTCCAACACATTCTTTACAATCGATATACCTACAATCTATCATTACACAATAAATTCCCTCACATACAAATCTTTCTCCTCATATCTCGTAAACGTCTTTTCTCACCTCAAATGGTCTTTAAATTACTGAGCGGTTACATATCTTTTACTCAAATAGTGTCTAAATTCTAATCGTCTTTTTTTCTTCGACCATTTCTTCTCACTTCTTAACGTTCCTTTTCACTTGTATTAAGTCTTATTTCTCTATCGTCTTTCCTCTCACATCTAATACATTTCTTTCTTTTAATATGTCCTGTTTACTATTAAATAATTACCTCCTATATCCCTTCTATCTTATTTATTTCATCTGACAATATTTTCAGTATAATTGATAATTGAATATTTCACTCCTTTGCTAAACTTTCTATTTTATAGATTTGAAGAACACATAGAATCATTCAATCTTCACGTGTTATGAGTCACCCATTGTTGAGTCTATCATTATTCTTCCACCATGAAAGACAACTTCCACCTCACATTTTACATACCCACACTTTGTTCCTCAAACATTGTCAACCAACAAAACAACAAAACAAACATCTTGATTTAACATATTCCACATTTGTTCGTGATAGGAGCACTGCACATCAATTGTTTAGTGCAAATGGAGATATCAATATTTATCTATCAACCCCCCCCCCCCCCCAACCCCCCCCACCCCACCCCCCCCCCCCCCCACCCCCCCTTTATCATCAACACGTTCCTTCCTTTGTTTTCGCTCTTCCTTTCTCAATTTCAGCTCTATGGATCATTTTCTTTCACTTCCAGAGCACATCGTCTTCAATCCTCGTATTTTTTTTCTTTTTATCATTTTAATTGTATATATACTATATATATTTATATAATATACTATATATATTACTATATTATGTTTACTATCTATATATATAATTTTTGGAACATATTTCGCCAAGATATTAAATGTTCATTTTGTCTACTTTTAAAAGGTCATTTTTATAATATTTTTGTGTTAATCAATAAACAAATCTTATTCTCGTTTATTAAAGGTTGGTATAATCTTTTTCCTTAAATGTATGTCTTGAGTCTTTTAATTATGTCATTTAGATTGTTGATTTTAAAATAATGATGCATATGTATAGCTGACTTACTTTCTATTTAAAGTGTCATACTTTGGAACTACTAACGCCTAATTTATGCAATGTGTCAGTCTCACAATAAGTTTTTTCGCCTATATTTTATATATTTATATATATTTATATAGTCATATTTATATTACTATATATATATATAATATATCAATATATTTATCATATGAATACTTGTCTACTAACTTTGTTTTGTAGCACACATCCATATCTTGATTCCTAGGTGCCCCAAACAAGGGGGGATTTTAACGAGGGGGAGCCACTTACAAGCGTCCTACTCATTTAAATTGATATTCATCGAAAAATCTTAAGTTTTGATGGAAATTTATTTGATCCATGGATCGCTAGGTCCTTTTCAAGGAATAGGGATGCAATAAGCAAGGGGGAGCTAGGAGATATGTGGTTAAATAGCATGGATTTGGTTAAACCGTGATGATAGAAGACTTCACTGGGATGATGCAAGCTCACCTTTATGGGAAGATAGGATTGGGGATTGTCAAATACAACTGATGGGTTTTATTTATACTACCTATACCTCACCTCCTCAACCTTATTTCTCATGTTTTCTTCTCATTCCTCAAAACACAATTTACTTGGGTTCTACCTACTTTTCTCATTCCTTTAACCTATACACTCGAAGTACCTACCCTCTTGTCTTGCCTACTTCTCATCTCTCATGACCTTTTCTAAACTATCCAAGAAACACACAATCACATTCACCTTTATTTCTCATATATACCCGGAGCACGTACCCTTTTCTCATGACTTCTTCTCAAACCTCCAACCTATATGCTCCAACCATTATCCACTGTATACCTTTTTGCTTTGACAAAAAGGGGAGAAGGGAGTGCAAACGTGTAACTTTTAAACTTTACTATGTGTTATAGTTATATACTTTTTCATCATCTAAAAGGGGGAGATTGTTTGTGCAAAATATTACGATATTTAATTCTATATCGATCTCTTTTTTGTTTTGGTGTTGACCATTCATGTGACCTTGTTATACGTATCAGTAAGTGCGCAAGTTATAGTAATCACATAATCATCCAATGAATACATGCATCAACATCTCTCGACGTCTCAAGTATGCATCAAGACAGACATTGGTTTACACCCGTACGTAATCGTATAAGGTTTGTTACAAACACGAATTAAACTTGTAGGATGATCAAAGGATTTAAGTTTTTGTATTAAACTTTACATTTTTATATATGTAACAAAATAATTTTTTCAAAACTTAATTAAAAAAATTATTTTAGAATTATAATTGCTATTGCTTTTATGTGGTAATTAATTCAAAATTCAAAATCTGATTCCTTTTCCCCCAAAACATGTATACATTTTAACCAGACATGTTTGTCACCCACAAAAGTCTTAAACAGAGAGGTCTATCGGGTGGTCCCTTAAAATAGGCCGGAGGACCCTTTCACTATTGGGCGGCCCCCTTACTATATCTGGGACCGCCAGTTTTTTCCTGACAGGATGTTTTTTCAGATCCTATAATTAGTGGGCCACCTCCATACTCTTTTTTAATAAACCTTTTGCAGATTTTCTTTCCAATGCTTTAATATATCTGTTCTTTACTAGATCTCTTAAATCTTTGATCATTCAATTGGTTAATCTTGTTTAAATGTGATCAAATCTTCTATCCTTTCCTCCTTTCCTCAATGTTGGCAAGAGAAGAACTTAGGTCAACTTAAGATCCGACGTTGTATGTAGTTAGTTAGTTCATTTGTAAACATTTGTTACATATAGGATCGAGTCCATGTCTTTCACTTTTTTAGTGTGTAGGATCAAAATGATGTATATATTTTAGTTGGGTTGATTGTGGGTTGTTATGTATTTTGACCTTTAAAAAATAAATTGGTGATGTGGTAGATTGGTATTAAGCTAAGATTAGACTCGAATATAGCTTGTGTCAGAAAATAATGTAAGCGTCGCGGTTTATGTGTTTAGGCCATATAATACACAAAGCGTTTGTTATGTGGGGCATAATACATAACGGGTTTGGTGTACCCGAGAAGAAACTCGACAATCTAGATTAGTGTCGAAAATAATGTAAGCTTTGGTATAGGTTTTCTCCGCAAAAGGGAGCTTGGTGATTAGTGATAGTAACTCTCGAGTTGGATACTCGGGAGTCGGAGTAGGGTGAAGTGGAGCTTCGTGACGAAACACTATAAAATCACCGCTGTACGGATTGATTTATTTCTTTTAACCATTTTACTTTACTTATTCCTTTACATTTACCTTTTTACTTCTTATACTTGCAATCGTGCTTATGATTGTGTGAATGGTGTGTATATTTGTTGGTTAAGGGTTATTGTATACTTTGTAGTTTATATTGTGGTGAGTTTGTTTTATTAAGTTATGTGCTAGTTGTTGTGAAACCTATTATAGGACACTTCTCCTTTTTACGGTCTAACTTGATTGGCGATTTGATACTAAAGATTTAAAGTTTTTAAATGGAAAGTAATTTCACCCCCCCCACCCTCTACGGTTCCCAGATAAGTTGAGAAACCGCAGTAGTACTCATACAGTGTTTCACCTTCAATGAGAACTTATCAAAACTCGTCATTCAATTACCGCACGTTCTTGCTTTGTTTTTTTGTGTCTTTGATGTGCCTTGCATAAGTAGCTTAACTCTGTCCTTTATGTCTTTGGCAATTTTGTGATGATTGACGAGAGTATCTACATCTAGTGGAAGACCTTGAAGAACAATATTGGTAGCTTTGAGATCACAATCAGCTTGAAACTTTTCTTTGTCGGATAATTCTTCATAAGTCTTGAGCCTTACAGTGCCATCCTCTTGTTCAACGGTAGGCCAGACAAGATGACCGTTTTCAACTGAGTTAAGTATTATTCGTCCATGATCCTTACCTTAAATATAGAGTTTCGTACCACTTTTCCAAGACTCATACTGTGGTTTGTCAAGCATAGGAGGACGGTTGTCAGCACCGGCAACAATCACAAATTCAGCTAAAGTAGACATCTTGAAGTTATTGTAGTATGATAAAAATTTGATCGAAAGGTGTGATTAATGGTGGACTATGTTTAAATAGCAGTTGTCGTTGAAGGTGATTAAGATTATTATTCCACGAGATTTTACAATTTTACTAAAAAACTAAGAAAATACCAAGTTATTTCGTGAGATTTTACAAAGTAAGACAAACTGTAGAAAAATAAAATCTTTTGCTGATCAGTATAATATTTCGCACGGTTTATGTCAGTGTAATGTTTTGCACGGTTTATGTTAATGTAATGTTTCGCACGGTTTATGACAATTAGACAGAGTTCTGTTTTGTTCTATTACGTATTTCGCACGATTTGTTACACAACCTGTTTCGCACACATATTACACTACATAAATCGCATACATGTTCCTAAACATATTTCGCACAAAAAATTTTGCACAACTTGGGAAAAATTGAGCAGAGTTTTGTTTCACTAAGAGATGGATTTCGCAAGAAAACTAGCACCTGTAATATTTTAGCACGGTTTACGTTTTTCAGTGTAAAACCCCAAAATGGGTCGCAACGGAACTATGTTCGGGAGCGTTACTTCATGAGTTCATTGCACAAGATTTGAAGGAGAACAGACTCTAAATGAGTGTTTGGAAAAGTTAATCTTGTAAATTTAGACTCCAATGCACATCAGTTATGTCAAGCATCCTATTCACACTGAGATATTCATTGCCTTAAAAGTGTCATACATAAAGTTCGTGAGTTCATAGGTTTTATCGTAAGTTATAATGTTGAAATCATAGATTTATATAATGTGTATGACCATTTTAATCTTATAATAGTACGCAAAAAATTGTAAGTATTTAATGTTTAAATCAAAATGATGAATTGTCTTGTGTTTCTTCAAGTATCATGTAAATGTTTAGTGATACTACTTCAATGCCAGTATCATGAAAAATGTTTAGCAAATATGTAATGTTCAATAATAGTAATGTGGACCACAAGATTTCAAAATGTATGACTATTGTAACATATACAATATCACAAAATATGATTACGACTGCACTAAGCTCATGAAACTAACGCTACGGCATGTATGTATGCAATTTAATGCTAGTAAATTCCCCGTGCAGATGTCAACCTATAACATCCTAATTCTGACATGGTATACGTCCGTTAGTTTAATCCGTCAAACTAGTGAGCGCTACTCACTTGAACGGGGATGTCAATCCTAAATAGATCTATTTATAACATTCACGCTTACACCAAGAAATTAACAGTTCATGATAGTGGGAAGAGTGGGTTATCGTTACTTAGGCACGCTACATAATTATTATAAACAATGAAAATTGCTGTATTTGTGTCCTTTTGTAAAACGAGCAATGTATCCCTCCGCGAGATATGTAAATGAGTGTGAAAACGAGTATGTAAATGAGTATGTAAACCAGTTTGTAAACGTGTATGTAAACGAGTTACGAAATCAAGTATGTAAACAAGTATGTAATAGAGTATGTAAAAGAGTTTGTAAATGAGTATGTAAACAATTTGTAATGCGCATTATTCTAGCCTGAGATTTATAAAGCAATTGTAAAACAAGTGAAAGCGGGGCTATAAACTCACCTTAGTGAATGATTTGATTATATAAATCAAATGAGTGAATCATCACGTAAAGTCCGAATGCAACCTAATTAATTTATAGGTCTTATGAGTATAATGTATTTGAATAAATACAACATATAATTTTATAGAGTTACAACACCACCTAAATATGTTTGTTTAATTTATAGGATTAAACAATATTTAAATTGTACTTGTAAATTAAATGTTATGTTTTGTGTATTGTAAAAAAACTATCTTCTTTGTCCAAATCTTAATTATTTGTTAGTAATAATTGTTTTAATATTTTTAGTATTTATATAATGATATTATATAAACAGTTTAATTATTTTGTAAAATAATATTTATAAAGTTAAAAACATATATAAATGATACTACATTGTTTCGTAAGGTTTTTATAGTCCAAACAGACCCGAAAACACATGTAATCCCCTTTTTAAGAATCCATCAGCTTTTTACACCTTTGTAAAAAGTGCAGAAATATTTATATAAAAATATACGTGTCTTTGTATTTTCTAATTAAATATCTATACATTCAAATATTATGAAAATTTGAAGGTTTAAGTAAAATGTCGTTCCAAACAACTTTGTAGTTTTACACTTTGGTCGAATCGGACTAGAAGGTCCTCAAAAATACAGTTTTGGTTTTCTGCAGTTTATAATTTTTTTTACAGCTTTTGTAAAAAGCTGTAAAAGTATATTTGCTTTTTAAAAACTTTAAAATTACATAATTCATCATTTTAGCCGTTTTGGCGTTCTTTATATGTACGGATTCATGGAGACGAAGTTCGCGATTTTGAATAAAATAGTTACAGGTTTTTATAAATTATGTGTCATGATTAATAAATCAAAACTGTGTTTTTAAAGTTACTTTTATAAAATAAATCAATTACCTCCATTAGTTATAGCTTAGTTTTTAATGTTCTTTATATCACGAAACTCGTGTTGAAGATGTTTTTTCCAAATAAATTGTTCATACATTTTTTAACAGTCTCGAATTTAGTAGCAGTTTTTATAAAACACTTTTTTATATTTTATTATCGTATTCTTGCAAAATTTCATAAACTTCTTCATTTATTTTTAAAAGCTTGTTTTTCGTCCTTTTTTTTTATTTGGTTTCCCGTAAAAATTGTATATCTCATTCAAGGCCTGTACATTTTATAAAAAATTAAATCTTTTAGAGAATATTCAAATTCTGTTTGCATGTTTTATATATAAAATTTGTTTTATTAACTTTTGACATAATTAAATTTTTACAAGTCCACTAATTTAATTAATAACACATCTTTTACATATTTTAAGTCCTCTAATTTATGTCCATCATTTTATGTCCAAATAAAATGTCCTCATAATTATTTATTTATGAGTTAATTGCATAAATGGTTTATGTGGTATGTCGGGTTTAACGAAAATGGTCCCTAAACTTTTTTTCCTAGATCCTCTCCTAAGGTTTTAAACCCGTTTAGGGTTTCCAGGTCATTGATGATATTTTTGTTAGTTGACATTGAAATGAATGTTTTTATGACTTTCTACATGTTTTTATGAAGGGTTTTAACACACTTTTTTCTATTCCTTTTATTATTGTTTTCAAACCTTATAGTCACAAACACCCAACCACAATTTCACTTTATTTTTGTGATTGTTAAGGTACACACAGCTCTCAAATCCCCCCCCCCCCCCCCCTCCCCCCCCCACCCAACAAACTTGTTTTGTTTTTTTTATTGTTCAAATACCAAATTATGGACATGTATCCTTTCACACTCAGTATTTGTTTTCTATGATATTCAGATCAACACCACCACGCCACCATTACACCATCACAAATTTGATTTAAATACCATAAAAGGGTGTTTTTATGGGTTTGGATTGTGATCTATCTCAATACATCTCTTTTTATAGGTTTGGATTTGTCACCACAATGGTGTGTACGAAACTTGCAGGTCAGCAATTGTAGTTTTGGCCTTCAATCTAGTGGGTTTTTTTGTTTCTCTAATGGTGTTTTTTTATTTTGATGTGAATGTTTGTTTCATTTAATAGGTTTTTCGATTTGGGCTCTCAAAGGTTTTAAGATTCATGTACTTGATTTCAGATGTGGGTTTTTGATTATTCATGTGATATTATTTTCTTTATGATTTTGAGTTGTTAATGTTGAAAATTATAGATAAAGAAGATGGTTTTGAAATGGTAGTGGCATTGGCCGGAATAAATGGTAGTGGCATTGGCCAGAAAATTTTGATGGTAGTGGCATTGGCTGGAAAAATGATTTCTAAAAAACCATATGGTGGGTTATAGGGGATAAAGATGAGTAACTATGAGTTTTATTATTATTTTTTTAATAACAGAGGGTAAGTTTGTCATTTCACTTGTTTGGGCATGGGTTCACGGTCAAACTAACAGAAATATTGGTCAAGGGACCAAACCCGATACGGGTAAAAACCATAGGGATAAGATCCGGGAAAAAAAGTGTTGGGAAATATATTGTAAAAGACTTAATACTGGTAGTATAACAGTTAAGTCTGGTAGTATTAGTTAGTTCTGGCGGTACTAAGTTAAGTCTGGCACTGTTTATGTAACATAATAGAGATAATAGTTATCTTAGAGATATTTTAGGAGATAGCTTAGGAAAGGATATGTAGTATCCTTTCACACGTTTTGTAAAGCCTTCTAGGGTTTCCTTGGTGTATAAAAGGAACCCTACAGCATAGAGTTTCATATACATAACAAATAGAAGCATTGAAGCTTAATAGAAATCAATAGCAAGTTTGGTATTTGTTGTTCTTCTTAATTCTTGTGTTATGATTCCACATTAACACTTGTATTCATTGTCAGTGTCTCTCACATTAGTTGATTTGGATTTATTAAGTTAGCGATTGTCTTACCTAAAGGCTATATAGATCCAACTCCCAAGGACCTAAGTAGGTATCAGAGCAATAGTGGGACTTAAGTAAGATGTATCACTAGACACCACAAACAAATACACTCCTACTACAATTCTTTAAAAAATGTCTCAACCTGCTAATGATGAGTTCTCTCAACATATCAGTGATGATGAAGCATCAAACCATGAAGATGCATCAGACATGGTGCTGCACTAAACAATAACAACAGGTGATTCCTCAATCATATTGCTATCTCAAAATATCAAACTCCCAAATTCTGAAGAAGGAGGGTAATAGGTATGATATCATGGCTTTGAGAGATGGATCATTACCTTGAGTACATTGACAATGATGTTTGGATGGTAATGATACAGAATGGGAAACTCCAAGATAGAGAAATTTTAAACTGGAAATGATGGTGTAATTCGAATACTTCCACAGTTATGATGCAGAAATCACAGATGTTGAAAAGGAAAGGAAGGATAAGTATATCTTGCTGATGGCCATCCCAAGGACAAAATATGGTAGAAGATTTCATGGATTGAATGATGCAAATAGAAATATGGGAAGCCATCAAACACTAGGTTTGGGTGGTAATGCAAATTCAAAGATAAATGTAGGTAAGGCTGTATTCAAACAAAAGTTTGAAGCATGTACAATATCCTGTTCCAGAAGGGTTAGTAATTGGATATGACAATTCCAATAATTTCTTTCTAGTTGGAGTTTCATGGTGCTGAAGTATCAACTAAGGATGCAAATCATAAGTTTCTCAGATCTTTGCCCCTAGCATGGTCCAATCTGGCAATGACTATGAGAACTAAACCAGATGTTGACACTTTATCTATTGATGATCTGTACAATAACCTTAGGGTTTTTGAGCAGGAAATCCTCAGGTGCCTCATTGAACACTTCAAGTGCTCAAAATATCTGCTTTTGTTTTCACAAAGACTCAAAAATCAAACTAATAGGTTAAGTCTGGTTTTGCTAGTACTTACAGTACTTGCACTCCTACTTCTTTAACCAATACTCTAGAAAAATAAGCTCTTGCTGGTTTTGCTGATGAAGTTATTTATTCCCTCTTTGCCAAACAATTAGAGGACTGGGACTTGCTTTAGGAAGACTTGTAACAGATTGATGACTTGGACATTAAAGAGATGGACATAAACTGGCAGATAGCAATGATTGCTATACGAATGAAGAAGTTCTATAAGAAAACAGGAAGGAGAGTTCGTGTTGATGGAAAAGCACCTGTTGGCTTTGACAAAAAGAAGCTTGAATGCTTCAACTGTCACAACACTGGTCACTTTGCTAGGGAATGTACAGCAAAAGGGACACATGATGGAAAGAAGAAGAGAGACTCTTTTTATCAACACCAAGAAGCTGGAAAGCAAGAGAAGAATCAGATGGGATTGCTGACAATGGATGATGGTATTGTCAATTGGGGAGAACACACTGAAAATGAAGAGACAAATCATGCACTCATGGCTATCAGCTCTAGTAGTGAGGTATCTTTGTGTTCTAAAACTTGCATTGATTCATACAATACCCTTAAAACACTGTGTGAACTGAACAATTGAATCAGTTTGGTGATCTAGAAGCCCAATTTACTTGCTATAGTCAAGCTGTTAAGAAACTAGAAGCTCAACTTGTTACTTTTCAAAAACAGCAACTTTCTCTAAATGAAAAGCTTACATTTCAGGCAAATGAAATATATGAAAAAGATGAAAAGCTTAAGAAATATAGGAGGATTGGAATGAAAGCTGTAAAAGAAAAGGAACAATTACAGAAAATCTTTAGATTCATGGAAAGATTCTTCCAAAAAATCTTGGAGAATAATCTATTTCTGGCATGAGTTCAAATAGTAAAGTTGGCTTAGGGATTGAAATACAATCATAACAATGAGGTTCTAAGTTTTTAGGAAGAATGAATTTTTTTGTTTTTATTTGTTCAGAAGAGACTCGTTGGATAACCTTTGTACAGTTGTTTCATAAAATACTAATGATTTTAAAGGTGTTCCACATCCTCTTAAGTGGAAGTTTTTACTCACTACACACAAGAAGAAATGATGAGTCTGTTGTTTGTTTATGGTAAAAAGGGGACCTCAAGTGCCTGAACTCAGGTAGTTCAGATGATAGATCCAGAGATTCTTCTACCTGTCAATCTATTGACAGTGCAAGATCTATTGGAACTTCACTCTGAAACATTCTGTGATCCTGAAATGAGATTTCAAAAAGTACCTCCAGAAGTGTTATGTGTCTACACCTTAACAACAATGTAAAAGGTGGTCTGCTCATAAAATCCAATGTGGTTGAACCTAGTTGTGTCTCACACACCAAACAAAATTCCTAGGCAAACCAATCATAAGATCAGAACAACAACCTGAAGTTAACAGGAAGAATTAGCATGCTATGATGGAAAGAGAACTAGGGGATGGTTACTCTTTCACAAAGAAGAATTGTTGATGTTTGTGGTTGTCTAAGTCTTTGATTTAAAGATTGTGACTATTATGATAATGAAAATGGCAAGAGAGGTTAAGATTAAAAAAACAAAGTGGTTTTCTTATTCTGGTAACATGATGGCAAAATCCAATATGGGGACTAATACTGACAGGAGTAATCTTGCTAATCAATTTTTTCCCTTGACCGTACAACTTCAATACTGGTAGGCTAAACATTTAATTTGTTAGGATAATATTATTATTGTAGGACAAATATTGTATTCTGTAGGCTAGATAGTTAATACTGTTAATTCTATTGTTTATATACTTGTTAGTTCTATGTACTGACGGTTCCATACCAGGACATCAAACAGCTTTAGTCCTTTAAAAGACCGCAGTGTGAATCAATTTTAAATCAAGAATGGCATTTTTTCTAATGCATTCATACTATAAGGATGACCCTTTGCAAAAAATACAGCACAAATGTCTCATTCTCATGCTGTAAAGGGAAATTGGGGATCTGCTGTTAAGACCTCAGTAGGTTATAATTGGAGGAAACCACTAGCCAAACTCCAATTGTAATGTGGACCAACCTTTTATTTGAACTTATAATTAACAATAAGGTCAACATGGCTGACCATGCCTGTAAAGGCCGGGTCCCTAAGAGTAATAAATTTCTCTTTTTCATGGTGGAATCATCCACTGAAGATCATGGTAGATAGAGGTATTTTTGATAGTGGATGCTCAGGGACATGACAGGTTATAAGGATCAACTGGAGGATTTTGAAGAATTCAATGGGGGATACTGTTACCTTTGGTAGGTAGCAAAGGCTACCATATCTGGTAAAGGTAAAATAAGGTGGTAATTTTGATTTTCGATAGTGTGGTCTTTTGGATAATAAGACATTAGGGACATTTTAACCTATTCTCAATTTCACAAATTTGTGATATGCAGCTAAGGTTCTTTTTAATGAATGATTGCTCTTGTGGTGTCTTTTGACTTTAAGATTATGCCGGATGAAAAATCAGTTACTTCTAAAGGTCCTAGACTTCACAATATGTTCAGTTTTGATATGTAGACACCTTCTCACATAGAGGTTTTGCTATTTGATTCGCTAAAGCCACATTGATGAATCGAATATGTGGCACACAGGAGGTTAGGTATATCAATTTTAAAAACTATACAAAATTTGAAGGGAAACTTGTAAGAGGTCTACTTCAAGGTTTTTGAAATGACCATACATGTGTTGCTTGCCATAGGAAAGCAAACACAGGGCTCCTGCCAAGGCTTAATTAGAAAGATTAATCCAGAGCCATTAAAACACCTTGCCGTAGGATCTTTTTGGACATACTTCTGTAAAAAGCATTAATCACATGCAAGTTTTTGCCTACAACACCACCTGTGAATACTGATGATGTACACAGACTTTAGTTGGGTATTCTTTTTGGCCTCTATGGATGTAACAAGTGGCATCTTCAGAACTTTATTAGGAGATTGAACAACAGCTTAATCATAGGGTTAAAATATTAGATCAGTAATGGCTCTGAATTTAAGATAGAGATATGCTTGAATTATGTGGAAAACAGGAATAAAACAAGAGTATTAGCAATTGCCAGAACTCCACAGCAGAATGGAGTTGCTGAAAGAATGAACAGGACCCTAATTGAGGCTGCTAGAACTATGCTAGCAGAACTCACTCTTACTAACTACTTTTTGGCAAGAAGCAGTTTTGTACTTTGCTTGCTATATTTTTAATAGGGTCAGAGTGATACTAACTCAAAACAAAACTCCTTCTGAGCTTTTGTTTGGCCCACAAAACTAATTATTAGTACTAAGACTTTTAGGGTGTCATGTTACAATTTTAGATTACTCTTAGTGTGCTTGGAATGTTTGATGGAAAATCTTTCTGATGGAGGGTTTCTTAGTTGGTTTACTCATTAATAGCAAAGCCCTATGGGTTTATAATTTTAGTAACAAAAGAGTAGAAGTAAATATGCATGTCAATTTTCTTGAAGATTAAACCTAATGTCAAAGGGTTAGGGTTTAGATGGATGTTTGATATTGACTATCTTACTAATTCTATGAACTATATTCCTGTATCTTTGGAGAATCAAGCTAACCCACATGCATGTGCTTCGGAAGTAACTAATAGTGCAGGTACTTCACAAACTCCAAATTCTAATGCTTCTGAGGAAAAAAGATAGGATCGTGAGCCTTATTGTGGCTTGCCTTAGCTGTAAAGATACTGAAGAAAAAGTTGAATCAAGGACGTCTTCCACAAATTCAAAGAAAGAGGAGATCTTGACAGAACCTCAACAAGAGAAGGAGGCTTCTTCTACTGACACTTCAGAAGATAATCCTAAGATTCTAGCTTTTAGAAGAGAGTTGGAAGAAATTGCTCTAAAGCATTTAGGGACAGTATCTGAAAACAACTCTACCAGTACTCCTTCAGTTAATTCTAGTAGTGAGCCAGTTAATACTGGTAGGCTTGATCCTGATGATTCACCTATGCCAAAGCTCGAAATCTTTCACAAGTCTGAGACAGGAATTTTTGATGTGGCATCTTTTGATGAAGAGGGTGTGATAACTGACTTCAACAGCTTACCAACAGAAATTGAAGTAAGTCCTTCACTCCTACTCTTTAGCGATTCTCCAAATTTTCACCGAAAAAGTCAAATCATTAGTGTATCCCTTATAGTCAGATGTGCAAACTAGAATGAACTGTGCAACAAAAATCAGGAGCTCATGCACTTTTCAGCTATATTCAAAAGCAGCAAAGAAACAATCATAAAGATCAACGGCATTGTTTGTTTGCCTGTTTTCTATCTCAGGAGGAAACCTAAACAAGATTTATGAAGCTCTATTAGATGACAGATGGGCTCAAGCATGCAAAGTAGGAGTTTACAGTTTAGGCTGCAACAGGTATGGATTCTAGTAGATCTACCTCATGGAGCAAAGGTGATTGGAACAAAATGGGTATACAGAAACAAAAGGGATGAAAGAGGAGTAGTTGTCAGAAATAAGGCAAGACTAGTGGCCCAAGGTCACAGACAGGAAGAGGGTATTGACTATGATGAGGTTTTTGCTCCTGTGGCAAGAATAGAAGCTATCAGGTTATTTTTAGCCTTTGCCTCATTTATGGGGTTCATAGTATACCAAATGGATGTAAAAAGTGCATTTTTGTATGGCACTATAGATGAAGAGGTGTATGTTTCTCAACCTCCTGGTTTTGTTGATCCTGATCATCCTAAGAAGGTTTATAAGGTTGTCAAAGCTTTATATGGATTACATCAAGCTCCTAGAGCTTGGTATGCTACTCTATCAACATTTCTAGAGAAGCATGGATACAGAAGGGGTACTATTGACAAGACTTTGTTTATTAAGAAGGACAAGAAGGATATCATGCTGGTTCAAGTGTATGTAGATGATATCATTTTTGGCTCTACTAGAAAGTCTTGGTGTGATGAATTTGAGGCATTGATGAAAGGCAGATTTCAAATGAGTTCTATGGGTGAACTCATATTCTTCCTTGGATTGCAAGTCAAGCAAAAGACAGATGGAATTTTTATTTCTCAAGACAAGTATGTTGCAGACATGCTGAAAAAGTTTGACCTTGCAAGTGTGAAAACTGCAATAACCCCAATGGAGACCAAGATGGCATTGACAAAAGATGAGGAAGCTGATGAAGTGGATGTACACTTATACAGATCCATGATAGGTTCTCTCATGTATTTAACTGCCTCTAGGCCTGATATAATGTTTGCAGTATGTGCTTGTTCTCGTTTTCAGGTTACTCCCAAGACTTCACACCTTAATGCTGTGAAGAGAATCTTTAAGTACCTTAAGGGCAAACCCAATTTGGGCTTATGGTATCCTAGAGAATCATCTTTTGACCTGGAAGCTTACTCAGATAGTGACTATGCTGGGGCAAACCTTGACAGAAAATCCACAACCGGTGGTTGTCAATTTCTTGGAAGCAGATTAATTTCATGGCAATGCAAGAAACAAACAATAGTGGCTACCTCTACAACAGAAGCTGAATATGTAGCTGCTGCAAGCTGCTGTGGACAAGTATTGTGGATTCAGAATCAAATGTTGGACTATGGTTTCAATTTCATGAATACCAAAATCCACATTGATAATGAAAGCACAATCTGCATTGTGAAGAATCCGGTGTATCACTCCAAGACAAAGCACATAGAGATCAGACACCACTTTATACGAGATTCTTATGAGAAGAAGCTCATTCGGGTGGAGAAAATTCACACAGATTTCAATGTAGCTGACCTATTGACCAAAGCTTTTGATGGACCAAGGTTCAATTTCTTAGTGGTTAATATTGGTATGATAAATCCATAGCTACATTTAAGGGGAGGATTAAATGTATAGTTTGTAATTTAGATAGGTTATATTAATTCTAGTAGTTATTAGAATACAAAAGACTAGTAGCATAGTGTTTTTAAATAGTTTTGTAGTATGTTTTTTGTGTGGCTTAATGTTTCCAGGTTATACTTGGATTGCACGAAGGATTGGAGCATGGATTAAAGTAGAACTGAAGTTGTGCAAGAGTTAATTCTGGTATTGTCATAATTAATTCTGGTAGTTTACTACTTAATCCTGGTAAGCTTATTGTTAGTTCTGACAATATGAGGTTAATACTGGTTGACCAAACTTAAGTCTGGTAGGCCAATATTAATACTAGTAACTAGTCGTTAGTACTGTTTGGTCTAACAACTTTGACTTTTTGTTAAAATTGACCGTTAGGGCAAATTGCGGGTATATTTAAGTGGATAATGATACCAATTGAATAATTACTGTTTTAACTCACCTACAATAGTTTTCTTCATTAAAAATAGACTATTATCTCGGAGTACCAATTTCAATTCATTTTTTCGCATATAAAGTCAATTAACAGATACAATCAGTACTAAGTTACCTAAACGAGTCAAACCCAGTTTGACATAACCAACAATCACAACCTCTTTACTACAATCTCAAAGAATGGCTTCCATGAAATACTGCGACAAGCATAACCAAGTGGGATTCCTAAAGAAACCTGAAGAAAGTACAGGGTTTGTAGAGATAGTGGATTTTTTAAAAGGTTCGCATATCAGGTATGCCTTGACACACAATCCCACTATCCATGACTCCCTAGTCAAACAGTTTTGGCAGACTGCAACTGCCTCAACTCTTGCTGATGGGACTCTAAAACTAAGAGCAACCATAGATACTCTTGAGTATACAATCACTGAGGCATCTGTTCGAAGTAAGCTTCAATTAGCAGATGCTTCAGGGATTTCCATGTTGCCAAATACAGAGATTTTTGAAGGGATGGGTAATATGGGGTATCCAGCTGATGGTACTTTTACATTTTGGAAAAGTCATTTTACACCCCAATGGAGATTTTTAGTCCATCATATTTTACATTGTATGAGTCCTAAAAGTGGTGGATGGGATCAATTTGGTAGCAATCTTGCGACTGCTTTGATTTGTCTTTCTACTGGCAGGATTTATAACTTTTCAAAATTAATCTTTGATGGCATGGTGGCAAACTTGAAAAGTAAAACTAAGTTTTTGATGTACCCTTGATTTCTACAAATGATTTTGGAAATACAAACTGAGAATAAACATCCTTATTTAGATATTTTATTGACCAAAAAGATTTTTAGGAGCATGAAAAGGGGTTTTAGAGGGGTACCTAGACCTTTGTTGCCTGCAATGTTGCCCGTTGTTGCTGTGGATCAAAGTGCAGGACAAGCAGATCAAGTAGTGGATCAACCATCACCGTCTGAACCATTACCATCTTCATCTCACCCACTTATGCTATCTGCAACCACTGAGTCTGAACCTACACCTGTAGCTGAACAAATAACTTACCCTACATCACTTACACCAGAGTGAACCCATTGAGCACACCTTTGAGCAACCATCACCTGAACACCAACCACTTTCACCTAGACAGGAAACTGAAGTTCCACAATCACAAGATCCTACTCACCCTCATGTGGCAGAAGAAAGAACTATGACAGTGGATGACCTGCTTTAATTGGTTCCCAAGTTGATCACAAAGGTTGATAATTTGGAGACATAACTAAAATAGACTAAGTTGACCATACAAAAAGCACTTGTGAAATTGGTGAAAAAGGTAAAGAAGATGGAAGATGTTCTCAAAAGGAGACATGTGGTTCTACCTGATTCAGATGATGAGGATGCTGAAGTTTCTTCCAAACAAGGGAGGAATTTATAAGAGGAAGGTTTAGATGAAATGGTTAGGAATATGATAAAGGATAAATCAGAGGTTTTTAAGACTCCTACACAAGGCAAAACTTCAGGGGAGGAAGATATCAGCCCTACAACCTTAGAAGCAGCTAAAACTCTGTCAAAGGTTGCTTCTCAGAGGTCAAAGTCAGTTGATAAGGGTAAAAGATACAAGAGGAGAAAAGAGTCCAAGGGGAAATACATTGATACTGGCTTTGAAGATATTAGTACTGGCTTTGAAGAAGTTAATACTGGTGGCCTAGGAGTTAGTACTGGTAGTGAACCAGTTAGTTCTGCTAGAGGCCAAAAGGAAGGAAAAGCTCCAATGATTATTGAAGAGACTCAAGCTCCCAAAAGAACTAAAGAACAAATTCAACAAGAAGAAGCTAGTCTTGTAGAATCCATAAGATTGCAAACTCTAGAGGAAGAAAAACTGCCAAACAAGTTCATTTGGATGCTTTATTGTCTAAAAGATTGGCAGAAGAAGAAGAGTTAACTGAGCAACAAAAGAAAAGAAAAGCTCAAGTTCAATTTGAAGCTCAACACTACACTGAAGAAGATTGGGATGCCATTAGAGCTAAGCTTGAAGCTAATGCAGAATTGACAAAGAATGTGCTAGGGAAAGAGTTGCCAGAAGAAGACTTTGCAAAGAAGATGGTAGAGTTAGTAAATCAGAGAAAGAAGTTCTTTGCAGAAGAAAGAGCTAAAGCAAGAAGAAGTAAGCCTATGACCCAATCACTGCTGAGGAACTACATGATGAATTATTTGAAGAATCAGGGGACATGGAAGCTTACACAGTTAAAGAAGTTGAGTTTTGAAGAAGTGAAAGAAGAGTTTGATAAGTTGGTCAAGCAGGTTGAATCTTTTGTTCCTATAAATATTGAAGCTACAAAGGCACAGTTGAAAAGATATGGAGAAGAGCTTCAGACAGAAATTTCAAAGAAACAAAGGATTGATG